>CAUYRH010102437.1:0-25938 GCA_963574655.1 Perodicticus potto | reverse complement strand
GGTGGGCGTTGTAGGTCCCCCTCCTTGCCTGTCATCCAGCCCACTGGCTCTTCAGCTGGCTGCCGCAGCACCAACACCACCAAGGAGGAGGCGGCAGGTCCGCCGGCTCCACTGAGCTGGCTAGGGTGCCAGATGTCCTGCATCAGTTCTCCCTCTCCGAGTAGAAACCCCAGCTGCTGTTAGGGAAAACCTCTGCTTATGTTTTAAGGCTTCTTAATATTTGGAAACTTATCTGGAACTGCATGGAACTCCTTTCTGCTATGGTGACGGAAATATGACTATTGTCAGTCCTAAGTAGAAGCAAAATCATGTGATAAGTGAAACTTGGGCCAAATCATCTTGATTTTTATATCTTAACCTTTTAGGTTTGTAAATTTCAAAGAAATGTTGCAGTGTCTGATCCCTAACCAAGGTTTCTGTGAGTTCCTGAAGGATTACATTCACAAGGTCAGGCCTTAGCATTAAGTTCGGGCCTACCAGATCTTCACTTTATACCTTACTTTCCATGGCTGTTTTCTTCAACAAGCCAACCCAGATGGCTTATTCATATGTATACAACTCAACCCTGGAAACCCTGGAAAGATATCATATAAGGCATTGCTGGCAATGCATTAAAGGAATTTATTTATGCTTTGGACAATGTGAGCCAATGTGGTGTGCATATACAGAAATTTAAAATGTGATATTAAACATTATTTTTACAATTACTTTGACCACCTTGATGCCAGTGTATTTTCATAGATAGGCCCAATCTTCCTCTGCCTCTTCTTTTCCTGTCCCCAAATTTGTCTTCATTTCTCATACAAAGCAGTTTAGCTTTCCTCTTTTGCTTTTGTTTAAAAGGTAAGACTTTGGGGGCTTTACTTTTTACAACCAATGAGCACTATGAAGGTAGTTTCCTGAATATAAACATTCTCATGAAACCTCTGTTGCCAGTTATTAAAATAACCATTACCATCCCTCTTCACCATTTTATCTCCACTTTATACGGTTATGGGGGTCTAGGATGTCAGGCTCAATATTCTGCTAGCTCACACGAAATTAATTGTACTTAAAAGCTAAATTTCTAAGTAGAAAGTTAAATGAAAATATGCATCATTTAATTAGGGCATCCCTTTGCACAATACTGAGCTAATACGCATAATAGTCAGAATTCTCCCTCCTTGAGCCAAGAACAAAGATTTAACCCTCTATTCTTTTCTTTCCTGGATTCTGTGTTTTCCATGATCCCTTCAGATACCACATCACCCTCTTCACTTCAAAATAGTTTTATAAAATTTTATATTTCTAACTGTTCATATTCATTCATTGATTCAAGAAGAGATCACATACTCTGTATTAGGTACCATGCTCAAGTGGGGCTTAGAACAAGTAAGGCAAAAAATATGCAGTGAAATGTTAAATGATAGAAAATGCTAATAAGACAAAGCAGAGTGTTGGATAGAGTGAAGGGAAAGTGGTAGCCACTTCAGATAGCATGGCCAAGGCCTCTGTAAGCATGTGATAATTTGAAAGGAAACTTGACTTGATGAGTCATCTACCTAAGGAAGCCTGTTCCCAGTAAAGTAAAGGGCAGAGATAAAAGTCCTAATGAGGAACTTGGCTTCACACATTCAAAGAACAGAAAGGGAAAAAAAAAGTAAGAGTGCAGCTAGAGTATAGAGAACAGAGATGAAAGTGGCAGGATGTGAATCGGGGATATTGGCAGGAATGGAAGGCATTATAGGCTCTCTATGGAGCTTGGATGTTTCCTGGATCACATTGGAAGGTATGTTGTTGTTATTTTGTTTTTTGAGACAGGATCTCGTTCTCTTCCCCAGGCTGAAGTGCGGTGGCATCATCATAGCTCACTGCAACCTCCTAGTCTCAAGCAATCCTTTCTCAGCCTCCCGAGTAGGTAGGACTAGAGCCATGTGCCACCAGCCCCAGCTAAGTATTTAGAATATTTTTAATGGGGTGTGACTTATCTGAATTGTACTTTTCTAAAATCATTTTGCTATATGGAGATTATACTAGCTATCTATACTAGCTATCTTAAAATTCATCTTAAAATGTCATCAGAAAACTACTGATGCACCCTCTCCAAATTATCTTATATGCTCATTTAATAGCTCCTGTTTCTAAAGTACCAGCTACCTTCCTGACACTGGCCCTAGGTTAGACCTGGATTGTCAACAATGACAATCTTATGGTTTCTATACCCCAAACATGCAGCCTCATAGAAAAAGGGTTGGTCCATATCCCATAGACAGTTTGTATTGTCCACATTGTCTGTGTTCTTGTGAATATCAACATGACTTTCCATGACCTGTTCTCTGGATCTTTGATAGCATCTATTTTAGTCTCATGCTATCTTCCTTCATCTACTTTATACAAAAGAAATGTTTAAGACGTACCTGCATTTTCATCATATTCTTGCCATTCTTTTCAGTTTCATGATAAGTCTTCCAAGTGTTTTTTTTTAAGTAAGAATAGTGAATTTGTAGTCAAGAATAGAAAAGGAAAAACACCTGTATAGAACTTTTCTCTTATAGTGACATTCCAAGTTAATTCAAGGTTAGGATTATATTAAGTAAATTGGGAAAATATCTATAATTCTCTATCACAGAATAGAGTATCTGCATTGAGTCTTTTGCAATACCCCATAATGTATTGCAAAGTTCAGAAAGTGCAGACTGACCCCCTCAGATTGCAGTTCAAATACCCTTACTTGTGGATGTCACCTGACCTTAAGAAGCTGGGTGAAGAGGTGAGGGAATTCTGTGGGGAGAACACTGGGAAAGAAGCCACAAGCTAGAGGCAACACCAATTTACTATTGCCTGACGTGGAGCTTTTTCTGCATTTTTGATCATTTGTCTTGTTTCCTCCTTTACCTTTCTTTGTTCACTGGACTTTATGACTTTAAGGATTTTTTTCAGTCTCTTCTATCCCCTTAATTTTATCTGCACTTACTTTTTCTGTTCTTTTCTTTAATGCAAGTCATTAAACAAGAATCACTAAAGGGCCCATATGTAAAAATCTCCTTTAAAGTTGAAGGAAAGACAAGACAGGTTTCTGAAGTTTTATTCTCCTTAAAGCCAAAAATATATCTCAACAAATTTTTCTCCCTTAATAGAAGGAGCACTGGGGGAGGGGGCAAGATGGCCAACTGGAGCCAGCTTTACACAGCTGTAGGCTCCCATCCAGAAGGACATAAAGGGCGGAAGTTTCTCAAGAAAGCTGGTTAGGAGCTGAACTAAGAGAAAAGATTGAGGAGTGGAGTGCACATCGCTCCTGCAGAGGTGAGCTGCAACCCCAAGGAAACAAACTATAGGTACAAAACCTATCACCAAGAGGAAGAGAGCCCCTTCCCCCATGAGAGCAGCTCACAATGAGCTTTCTACAAACAAGCAAGCAGAGTACAGATCTCCTATTATTTTATCCCACAGGAGAGAGCCACTAAAAACCAGAACTCCTTCTCCAGAGAGATTCCCCACTTGTGAGCCGAGGCATTCTCCTGACAGGCATAAAACTGAACAAATATTCTACCTCCAATTCTGAACTCCCAGTCCACCCTTCTACCCCCACCCTAAGGTCTGGAAACCTGTTCCCCTGAGGAATCCAGAATGTTGGGCAACTCCTCAAGAGGTACGGGCCTGGAGGGGGCTGCTACAAGTCTGTACTGAAACAGCAGCCAGGTTGTAAAGTGGGGGTTGCAGAGCAAGGGAGCCAAGTGAGAGAGGCAGTAATTGCAGCGGGGGCAACAGGGCTTATACCCTGGGTTGTATTTTGGAGAAACACTTCTGGCTTCTCTTGGCAACCAGAGGGAGCTGGGCCTCCAACCCAGGAGCAGCCGTGGGTTGACCAGAACTGGGACAGAAACACAGGCTCCATGAGCTGGGGGTATGCCTGTGTTGGTACACCCAGCCACCCAGAGAGAAGAGAGAGTGCGCACTGCGCACCCACCCTCAGTGGGACAGGGCTGGGAGGTTCAACCTCTGAAAGCTCAAAATACACCCGGTGGTACCCACCCTGCTAATGGAGCACAGCTAGGACAGAGACACAGACTCCATTGGAGAATGCAGTGGCGGCACCCACCCAGGGCAGGGCTGGGTTAGAGACGCAGCTTCTGTGAACTCAAAATATGCCTGGCCTGTGGAGCATAGCCGAGACAGAATCAGAAACTCCTTGAGAATACGAATGGAGGTGGGGCTGGGATGGAGACACACCCTCTGTGAGCTCTAATTACACGTGGCCCACCACCAGGTGCAGTTGGGACAGAGACACAAACTCCACCAGAGTACACTTGGCACCCACACCTGCCCTCAGCGGGGCGGGCTTGGGACTGAGTCACAACTGCACAAAAGTCACCTGGGAGTGGTATCAACCCCTGGCAGGTCAGGGTCAGGACAGAGACACTGAATTGGTGAGCGCAAAATAGCCCTATGGCAGTGCACGCCCGTGAATGGCGGTGAACACATCCAGGGACTGTGACTGCTGCTGCGCTCTGCAGAAGCCGTTGAACACTAGAGGGAGCCGGGCTTCAGACCCTCGAGGTTGCTCTGGTAGCAAAGTATTGCACAGAGGAGGCAGTGATCCTCCCTGTCTCAGTCAGGCCCATATCCCTGTTGCTTCCACCCACTGAAGGGAGCTGGGCCACAGGCCTGCGGGGTTACCAGGGGCTGGGAGAGGCTACAGCATAGGGTGGGGAAGAAGGCACCAATTCCTCTGGCCTGACTCTTGACCTGGGCAAGCCTTCCAGACTCCTTGACCACCAGAGAGAGCCAAACTCCAGCATCTTGGGTTACTGGGTCTGAGTTGCCTGTGGAAGCCTACCACCAGTTGCTGGTCACAGATGGAACTCCCACAATTGAGCAGTGATTTGTACTGCCTAGGATAATTGCTTTTGGAACTATTGACTTAGGTTATCCACCCGGGGACACTCCAAGGCTGAACCAAGGTTGTGTTGAATTAGGACGGACTAACACCTCCTGCAATAGTTGCTGGGGAAGGGTAGGGGATCTCGGTTACCTAGCTGAAATTTTAGCCTTATCCTGCAACTCAATAGGATAGGATAGAGGCTGGCTGACTACAAATCAGAGCCAGCTAACCCTATCACACCAATTTGGTCCTCAGAAGTCTCTAGTTGTAGGTCTGAAAGGGACCTTTGTACGGCTGTAAGGAAAAAGCCACAATCACTAATCCCTGCTCTTTGGTAAAGGGCTAGTAAACTACATTCCTGGAACCCCCAATTCAATCACACCCTTCCAGTTTTAATACTCAAACTACAGAAAATAAACATGGGGATGAACTAGAGGAAGAACTCTGGCAACATGAATAATCAGAGTAAATCAACTCCCCCAAGGAATGACAAAAGGGATATGTCAGAAGATGCCATTCATAGGGTGGCGCCTATGGCGCAAAGGAGTAAGGCACCAGCCCCATATGCTGGAGGTGGTGGGTACAAACCCAGCCCCAGCCAGAAACTGCAAAAAAAAAAAAAAAGATGCCATTCATAAACACATGGCCAAAATGTCAGAAATAGAGTTCAGAATATGGATGGCAAATAAGATGAATCAATTGGAGGAAACCATGGATATCAAAATCCAAAAAGTTGTGCAAAAGTTGTCTCAAGAAGTAAATGAATTCAAAGACAAATTTACTAATGATATGAGCATAATGACAAAGCAGATAGGAGAGCTCAGTGAAATGAAAAAATTATTTGAGGAGTTCCAAAATACAGTAGAATCCCTCAGTGATAGAGTGGAGTAGGCAGAAGAAAGGATTTCTGAAATCAAAGGCAAAGGTTTTGAACATGCCCAAACACTCAAAGAGACAGACAAATGGAGACTAAAACCTGATCTTTCCCTAAGAGGGTTGTGGGGCCACTCCAAAAGATAAAACATTCGTCTTATAGGAATTCCTGAAGGAGAAGAGGATGGTCCTAAAGGCACAGAAGCTCTACTCCAAAAGATTATGGAGGAGAATTTCCAAAGCATTGCAAGGGATACTGAAATTCAGATAGCAGACAGTTTCAGAACCCCAGCAAGGCTCAATCCAAATAAAGCATTTCCTAGCCACATTGTAATTAACTTTGCCAAAGTTAAGACAAAAGAGAAAATTCTGCAAGCAGCCAGACAAAAGAAAAGCATTACATACAAAGGGAGAAATATCAGAATGACTTAAGATCTCTCAGCCAAAACCTTCCAAGCCAAAGGAGGTTAGTCATTGACCTTCAATCTCCTAAAACAAAATAAATTTCAGTCCAGGATCCTATATTGAGCTAAACTAAGCTTCATCTATGATGGAGAAATCAAATACTTTACTGACATACAGATGTTGAAGAAGTTTGCCATAACTAAACCAGATTTCCAGGATATCCTCAGTCCCTTCCTCCATAATGATCAGTAGAATGGTCCATGGCCAAAGTAAACTCACCCAGAAACTTTTGAACAAAACCTAACTTCCACATAGGGAAAGGATTAAAAATATACACTAGACTTTTGAAAAACATGACACCCAAAACACTATTGTACTTTTCAATTCTCTCCATTAATGTGAATGGCTTAAATTGTCCTCTAAAGAGGCATATATTGGCTGACTGGATACATAAGCTCAGACCAGATATCTGTTACATACAAGAGTCTCACCTTACCTTAAAGGATAAAAATGACTCAAGGCGAAGGGATGGGCATCTATAATTTAGGCAAATGGAAATCAGAAAAAAGCAGATGTTGCAATCTTATTTGCAGATACAGTAGGCTTTAAACCAACAAAGTTAAGGAACAATAAGGATGGTTGAAGACTTCATATTTGTCAAGGGAAACACTCAACATGAAGGGATTTCAATTATTAACATTTATGCACCCAACCAGAACACTCCTCAATTTATAAAGGAGACCCTAACAGACATGAACAATTTCATATCTTCCTGCACCATAATAGTCAGAGATTTTAACACCCCTTTGGCAGTGTTGGATAGATCCTCCAAGATTAAACTAAGGACATTTTGACCTTAAACCTGACCTTGTAACAAATGGACTTAACAGACATCCACAGAACATTTCATCCTAATAAAACTGAATACCCATTCTTCTCATCAGCCCATGGAACATCCTCCAAAATTGATTACATCTTAGGTAACAAGTCGAGCCTCAGCAAATTTGAAAGAATACAAATTATTCCTTGTATTTTCTTGGACCATCACAGAATTAAAGTTGAACTCAACAACAACAAGAATCTTAATACTCAAACGAAGTCATGGAAGCTAAATAACCTTATGCTGAATGATAGCTAAGTCATAGATGAGATTAAGAAGGAAATTATCACATTTTTGGAACACAACAACAATGAAGACATGAATTATAAGAACCTGTGGAATACTACAAACAGTCCTAAGAGGGAAATTTATAGCATCGCAAGCCTTTCTCAAGAGAATGAAAAGAGAGGAAGTCAACAACTTAATGAGACATCTCAAACAACTGGAAAAGGAAGAACATTCCAACCCCAAACCCAGCAGAAGAAATAACAAAACTTAGAGCAGAATTAAATGAAATTGAAAACAAAAGAATCATTCAAAAGATCAATGAATCAAAAAGTTGGTTTTTTGAAAAGATTAACAAAATTGATTAGCATTTGGCTAACCTAACCAGAAACAGAAAAGTAAAATCCCTAATATCATTAATCAAAAAATGATAAAGGTGAAATAACAATTGACACCTCAGAAATTCAAAAAATCCTTAATGAATACTATAAAAAACTCTATTCTCAAAAATATGAAAATCTGGAGGAAATAGACCTGGAAATAGACTCAGGCAGAAAGAATTGTAAATGTTGAATAGACCTATAACCAGTACTAAAATAGCATCAACTATATAAAATCTCCCAAAAAAGAAAAGTCTGGGACCAGATGGCTTCACATCAGAATTCTATCAAATCTTTCAAGAGGAACTAGTACCTATATTACATAACCTTTTCCAAAACATAGAAAAAGAAGGAATACTCCCCAACACATTATATGAAATAAATATCACCCTGATCCCCAAACCAGGAAAAGACCCACCAATGAAAGAAAATTATAGACCAATATCTTTAATGAATAGAGATGCAAAAATATTTAATAAGATCCTAGCAAACAGAATCCAGCAACACATAAAACAAATTATACATCATGACCAAGTTAGGTTTATCCCAGGGTCTCAAGTTTGGTTCAACATCTATCAATATAATACATCACATAAACAAAACAAAAGACAAAGACCATATGATTCTCTCAATTGATACAGAAAAAGCTTTTGATAATATCCAGCATCCTTTTGTGATCAGAACACTTAAGAGAATAGGTATAGAGGGACATTGCTTAAACTGATAGAGGCCATCCTCAGCAAACCCACAGCCAATATCATATTGAATGGAGTAAAATTGAAAACATTTCCATTCAGATCAGTAACAAGGCAAGGTTACCCATTATCTCCACTGCTATTTAATATTGTAATGGAAACCTTAGCCTTTGCAATCAGGCAAGAGAAGGCAATCAAGGGTAACCAAATAGGATCAGAGGAGATAAAACTTTCACTCTTTGCAGATGATATGATTTTATACCTGGAAAACCCCAGGGACTCAACTACAAAATCTTAGAAGTGATCAAGGAATACAGTAGCATCTCCAGACTCAAAATCAGTACTCACAAATCAGTAGCTTTTATATATATCAACAATAGACAAGCTGAAAAAACATTCAAGGACTCTATTCCTTTCACAGTAGTGCCAAAGAAGATGAAATATTTGGGAATTTGCCTAACAAAGGATGTGAAAGATCTCCATAAAGAGAACTATGAAACTCTGAGAAAAGAAATAGCTGACAATGTTAACAAAAGGAAAAATATACCATGCTCATGGCTGGGAAGAATCAACATTGTTAAAATATCCATACTACCCAAAGCAACATAAAAATTTAAAGCAATTCCTATTAAAGCACCACTGTCATACTTTAAAGACCTGAAAAATATAGTACTTCATTTTATATGGAATCAGAAAAAACCTCGAATAGCCAAGACATTACTCAGAAATAAAAACAAATTAGGAGGAATCATGTTACCAGACTTCAGACTGTACTATAAATATATAGTGATCAAAACAGCATGGTACTGGCACAAAAATAGGGAGGCAGATGTATGGAACAGAATAGAGAACCAAGAGATGAACCCAGATACTTATAATCATTTGATCTTTGATAAGCCTATCAAAAACATAAATTGGGGGAAAGATTCCCTATTTAACAAATGATGCTGGGTGAATTGGCCGGCAACTTGTAGAAGACTGAGACTGGACCCACACCTTTCACCATTAAAAAAAAATTGACTTTCACTGGATAAAAGATTTAAACTTAAGACCTCAAACAATAAAGATACTTGGAAAGAGTTCAGGGAAAACACTTGAAGAAATTGGCCTGGGAGAATATTTTCTGAAGTGGACTCTGTGGGCAATTGATCCCCCTGGGATCTGATCAAACTAAAAAGCTTCTGCACAGCCAATAACACAAAAAGTAAAGCAATCAGACAGCCCTCAGAATGGGAGAAGATACTTGCACGTTATGTTTCTGACAAAGGTGTGATAACCAGAATCCACAGAGAACTCAAACTTATTAACAAGAAAAGAACAAGTGATCCCATCTCATTGTGGGGAAGAGATTTGAAGAGAAGCTTCTCTGAAGAAGACAGGCTCATGACCTACAGACACATGAAAAAGTGCTCATCATTTTTAATCATCAGAGAAATGCAAATCAAAACCACTTTGAGATACCATCTTACTCCAGTCAGAGTAGCCCACATAACAAAATCCCAAAACTGATGTTGGGATGGACGTGGAGAAATGGGAATACTTCTGCTCTATTGTGGGAATGCAAGCTAATACATTCCTTTTGGAAAGAAGTCTGAAGAACCCCTAGGGATCTAAAAGTAGACCTGCCATTTGGTCCTGCAATTCCTCTACTAGGTATATATCCAGAAGACTGAAAATCACTTTACAAGATAGATATTTGCACTAGAATGTTTATTGCAGCTCAATTCATAATTGCCAAGTCATGGAAGAAACCCAAGTGCCCATCAACACATGACTGGATTAATAAATTATAGTATATGTATACCATGGAATATTATGCAGCCTTAAAAGAGATGGAGACTTTACCTCTTTTATGTTTACATGGATGGAGCTGGAACATATTCTTCTTAGTAAAGTATCTCAAGAATGGAAGAAAAATTGTCCAATGTATTCAGTGTTTTTAAGAAATCAATATATAATCACCCACACTTCCATATGAAAGATAAAACACAATTATAGCCTAAGATGAATGGGGGAAGTGGAAGGGTTGGGGAGGGGAGGGGGGAGGGTAAGTGGAGGGAGGGAAATCAGTGGGACCTTACCTATGGTCCATCTTGCAAGGGTACGTGTCAAATCTCTTAAGTGTAGAGTATAAATGTCTTAACACAATAATTAAGAAAGTGAGGTGAAGGCTATGTTAACCCGTTTTGTGTAAGCATTCCAAACTGTATATAAAATCAGCACATTGTACCCCATAAATGCTTTAATGTATACAGCTATGATTTAATTTTAAAAAATAAAAATTAAAAAACAAAAGAAGGAGCATTGTGACCACTGAACATTTTAGAAACAATTGTGTATTGTGTCTGAAAGTTTCAGCTTTCTTGTAGATGGAAGACTGGTTAACCGGACTACCTTAAACCCTTCTCTCACCGTTGTTAAAAGAACTCTTGGTTAATAATAAAATTAGCTAAAGTATGGTTGTAGAAATCTTTCAGGTTTCCTAAAAATTATGTGCCTTTTTCACTTCTACTACTGTACATGTTTAAGACTTACTTGAAGTAAAGTCTAGATGCTGGGAATATAAAGATCATTAAGAAATAGGAATGCAAAGATTGTGTAATGGAGAACAGTCATCACCCTGCAAGTGTTAAAGGCTGTAACATTTGAAGTTAGAAAAATATATGCGATAGACCCTCCATAGCTGACCACTTCCCTACATTGACCATCTCCTTAAGTTGACCTAATTTTAACAGACAGGACATGTGCCACATGTATGTGTCAGTACAGTAGACTTAGTACTTTATGTTGACCAGATTGTTACAGTCCCTTGGGTGGTCAACTCACAGAGGTTCTACTGTAATATGAAAATATGGCGGTGGCTACTTTGCCAAGAATGGTGGTCAGTAGATACTTTTAATAAGGGAAATGCTAGCTGAACCATAGATGACAGATAGGGGTTAGAGGAGGAAGGGAGGTGACAGGTGGGTTCCAGGAAGAGGAAACAACATGTGTGAAAAGCCAGAGTCAGGAGATTGCAAGGCAACGTCTAAAAGGTTTGCATGGGAAAGCAAATGCTCTGGGGAACATGTGATCATGGCAGATGATGGCAGACCAACCCTGCAAGCCATTCTAGGAGTACAGGATTTACCTGAGAGCAAAGGGAAAGGCACCAAAACGTTGATGACGGTAGGGGAGGGAATGAATAGAAATGCATTTGTGCAATGTGCACTCTGGCAATAGTAAGTGGTATGGTATGATGGGGAATTTTATGTGTCCACTTGACTGGGTTAAGGGATGACCACACAGTTGCTAAAACATTTCTAGGTATGTCTGTGAGGTTGAAGAAGAAATTTGCCTCTCTTTTCTTGACCTGGGCCATCCATCTCCTCTTGCCTTGGACATCAGGGTTCCAGGTTCTCAGGCCTTCGTCCTTGAGCTGGACTTTTGCGCTCAGTTCACCTAGTTCTCAGGCCTTTGGATTCAAACAGAATTATACCACCAGTTTCTCTGGTTCTCCAGCTTTACTCTTTCCCTCTAAAGATTTTTTTTATTTAAAAAAAATCATTTATGTTTATCAACAGTTCCCCAGTTTAGTCTATCCTCTGAGCAAATGTCACACTTGCAGACATTATATTCACATGTTCCACAAACACTTTATTATGAATCTGTGAGGGTATATGCTTATAAATATTTTGCCTCACTCTGTTTCATCCCTCAGGCAATGTCATGTGCATATTACTGCAAATAGAATAGTGAAGCAAGAATGGAAGGGCAACGTCTTGCTAGTTACCAAATCTGTCGGTTCTTGTCAGTGTCCTGCACTTTTCCCACTGTCACTAATACCCCCAAATGGGGTCCTAGTCACCTCCTGCCTGGGTCATTTTGTCAGATTCTACTTGATTTTTGCAGAAAATGGATTAATTGGAAGACTACTGGGTGGTCTTTCAGCATCACAAGGAAGGTGAGAAAACCAGGCTTAGACAATGAGAAAAACAAGGGGGAATTCCATAGCAGACTCGGCCAGGGTCATCCCCCAAGCACAATGCAGTGAAGATGCTGCTCTTTCCCTGGCCAATCTGCCATAGCCGCCTCCAGAAATTCGCTGTGGCAGTTTCTGCTGCCACTAGAAAAAAATGCTCCCCCTTGCTGCTTCTCTGTATCACTAACTCCAGATTTGAAGTCCCAGCTGGTGTGTCTGGTAGCACAAAGCTAGGCCAGGTAGGTGCTAGTTCCCAGGTATTCAGGGAAGGCATATATCTGGGCTTTTCAACTTCTGCAGTGGGGGGCGGCACCCACCTCACACTAAGGCTTGCCCTGTGGAAAATTCTGAAAATACCACAAGCTTCAGAATCTGGTGAAAGACACTTGTGTTCCATCCACAGAAGTAGAGACGTCCCCTTGAATAACCAACTCACCTGCTGCTTCTATGTCCTTTATTTACTAGTATATTCCATGACCTGTCCTGGACATGGACACATGCTGTATATTGATAATCTGAATACCAAGAATACAAGTCCATGACTAAGCCTTTCCCAAAATAGCTTTGGCCAGCTATTATGTGGTTCCTCTTTTCTGATCCTAATTTGGTTCCCTATTACTTAAGACTCTTCAATGCTCAAAAAACATTCCATTAATTAATCTATATTATATATGCAGGCTTTCTGTTATGATTATTTTCCAGCATAAATTCTCCACTTCAACTGGAATAATTCTTACAATCCACATACATCATGGTTGCCTGTTCTCTGCAAATATATTTATACATTCCTCCCATTTCTCTCCAGCTCTTACCTGAATTCATTTTTTCTCCAAATAGCACCCTACTTCTATCTTTTACTCTCCTCATGATTGTACTGGGACATGGGAAGAGCCATGAAGCCATTTTAAATCAAAGGGACTCGTATTATGGATATTATGGAATTAGGTAATATTTATGTATTAATATTACCTAAAATACCTGTACCTTCATTCCTAAATATTCTTTATATGTAGATCCATTTTTGCTTTCACCTTTAGATGTTTTTAACTCTCCAGGTAGATTTTGAATTAGAAACCAGGATCTGATCTTCATTTGTCCCTCTGTCTTATTTAGCATGTTAAGTGCAGGGTTGACCCTGTGTGTCTGTGGAACAGCTGAGCCCACGTCTAGCCAGTTTCAGCTCTCACTAGGCACTTAGAAGGAATGGAGGATCTTACCTCCTTAGTTTGTGTCATTCTCTCCCAAAATCACTAACCCCAGGGGAATCTTATTTATCATTTTATAAATAATGCAAACTTCATTCCCCAGGTAAGGATGATTTGGCATAAATTCATTACTAAGAATTACATGATGCAAATGCCCAGTTGATGCCAATAGCATTATCTTTCCAGAGGGCAGGTGGCATTAATATAAATTAAAAGAATAAATTTCTGTACCACACTATATAATCTTTTTATGTTTTGCAAAGTTAAAACTGAAAAGAAATAAGACTCATTTAAGAATTTGATTATTTTGTCATTGTCACAGAATGACATATTAATTGGGCAGTAAATTTGTAAAATGCCCTTGTGGATACAAACAAAATGTGTCTTTTGTAAATTAAGTAAAAACAGATGCCTATTTCTCGCACAAAGTTCCCTTCTGATGCTGTCAGAAGCAGTACTTTTTTGAGAGAGTGAGTGTGGGCAGATGGCATTACAATTCAAATAAAATGAGGTAGCCATCCAAGTGCATCCGTATTTCCCTATCACACGCATGCCAGGGGAATTTTTAAAGTTTCTAAATGTTTCTCCCTGAATGTCCTCATAAATATAACTTGTGTTATTGCATAAATACTAAATATTAAATTATAATCTAACACTGCTGAGATACTGTATATAAATATCTTTCTGTGCAACCCAAGCAGATATTCACTGTATCTGTTGTACAAGGAATGTAGTATAGAAGGGCTTGGAAATATTGAACTTCGATACCATTGAAGAGTGATGTGGAGGGAATTTCAGAGCTCTGGGGTATCCATAAAGGGTGGCAGTTTTTGAGCATGAGTGGCCAAATCTTTCCTTGCATGTGGTTCTTTACATTTTCTTACTGATAATTAAAACATTAGTAATAGTAAGAAAGAACAGTCCAGAAAGTTTATTTAAAGGGATTCCAGAGCTGTCATCGCCCACCCACACCAAAAGAAATTCTGTTTACAACATTGAAAAAATTAATTTTCCACTCATAGAGTTGTTAAATCAGATGTTTCATGTAAACAATCATATGGTACAATCAGTGCTTGATACAGAGTATCAATAAATTACATAAATTGCTGCTAATTTTAGTACTTCTATGGTGCTAAATAATTGAGGTGGAGGAGGAAGGGGCAGAGAAAATGTAAAAGGTAACATATTACTAGATCTGTTGTAATAGAAATGTAATAGCCCTTCCTAAAATTAAATGCCATGTTTTTCAATATAGAATAAACTCTCCTCAGTAAGAACAATCTCAGATAAATATTATCTCATATTTCAACAACACAGCTCAAGGGGCACTTTTGTATAAAGCGTTTACTGTCTTCTCCAGTCCTCACTCTAAATGGCCATTCCTCCATTGGAGCACCTGGGCTTACCTCTACCGTAACTTGGCCAACTGACACACATACGGGACAACTTGCGTGTGTATCTCCCATAACTGTATGCAATGAACTCTTTTACACGGAGAATTATAAGTCCATAGCTCTCAGCACAGTACTTAATAAATGTTGACTAAATTAATATAAATTTTATAATGTTTAAATAGGCAATTATTGGTGAATAAAACTAAAGAACGATGATCCCTAGCTCTCTTTATTACTACTCAATAAATAAAGCCTGGTAGGAGAAATCAGAATGAACCGAATGGCATCTGAAAATATCCACTATTTCTGATTTTCTTCCAGTGTTCCATTGATTTGTATGTACTTTTCTAAAACATGTGAGATTGGAGATCTTCATTTATAATAAATTGTATGTCTGATGAGATTTTAAATATATCGCCCTTAGAAACATAGTTTGAGAGAAGTTTGGGATCTTTCTGAATGATTCTGTCTAGGTCTCACATATTAAAAAATAAGTTTAAAAGTAGACAACATGGTGCTGTTTGCAAAATTAAACTCAGAAAACTTTAAAATCTTGCAAGCCTTATTCCGTCATTCACGGCTTTACGAAATGTACTAAAGTGTGGTATTATTAGTGTGGTTGTTAAAAGCATACAATGTCCATATGGGGAAATAAAAGCTACTAAAAATCCAGGTAACCAGTAGCGAAGTAACTAAACCTTTAATGCTTTCTTTCCACAGTCTTGACGAAAACATTTTCTTCAATCCGCGTGTGCTTTCCTAGCTCCCGTGTTAAGGCATCCGCAAGGTAGAAAGTTAGCTTTGTGGACTAAATGAAAATTTTCTTCTCCTACCTCTACCCCAACACAGCACCCTTTAAATATCTGAAATACAAAGCAAACACTTTCACTACAAAACTCCCTAAGTGAATCAATGTATAAAGAACATAAATTACAACAAGGTATTAATATGTCACAGGAAGCAAAAATTCCTCATGCTACCCAAAAATCTATCTAGGATTGCTCTTCAGAGGAAAATAGAGAACATTTTATCTTTCCCAGCACCACAGTAGACACGTGATCTCATTCACTCCTTTAACAAACACCTGTGTTGAGCACCCCATGGTGGGTTCCAGGGACGTGAAGGATGAGGATGGTATGTTCCTTGTCTCCAGATTTCTCACCACGAAGGAGACAGAAACCAGGTGGTGATAACATATTCTTTAGAACTCCGTAGCTGTCCCTTTTCTCCATGGTGTATTCTTTCTGTGTCCCTGTTTTCTCTTTTCCTTGGCTTCCCGTGGAGTCCCTTCTAGACTGTCTGTGGCATCTGTCGTGTGGCATCTGGTCCCACTGAGTTTTTCCCCTCTCACCTCTCACTGTGGAACTTCCCAAATCACAGCAGTCTTAGAACTCTCTAATTCGTGTCTCTATTAGGTGGCTGAGTCTCATGTGATCATTTTATTGACACTGATAAAGTAGCTTTCAGATTCTTCAGCATCTTCTGTTTATTTTCCAAATGGGAAAGGATTCTTTTTCTGGGACTATAATTTGGAAACACAGATTTTTATCTTTTACTTTCAAGTATTTTCTCTGAGTAACAATAACTGATTGATCTTTGAGGAGACATGGTAGATTTTTTTAATCACTTAAAATTTTTCGAGAAGAAAAGTATCACCTGATCAAACGAAGAGAATATTCTCATGAAAATATCATTATTATCTTCATTAGAGTTGTTCCTTCAAGGGCTCTATTTGCAGTATGCATCTGATTCTGATTTGTGAACTAAACAAAATAATTTTACTGCTTGTTACTTTACCTTTTTTTCTAATAAAATATCATACCATAATATCTTTGAAAAGAGTCACCTATATTATTAATATATTAAATAGAGAATGTTAATCAGGCAAAAAGAAGTGTATTTGTTTTCAGATGGCTTTTTGTAATGGACTCCAGTTGAAACCCTTAGTGCACGTAATACCTTCTTTATAAATCAAGTCCGTTCTTCCCGTTAGGGCCAAATTGCTAAATGTCTCCTTAATCTGACCCCTTTCAGCCAAGTACCCATAGGAAGAAAATAATGAAAAGTCTCTTCTTAGGTGGGCAGGGTGGCTCACGCCTGTAGTGCCAACACTCTGGGAGGCCATGTTGGCTGGATTATATGAACTCAGGAGTTTGAGTCTAGCCTGCAGAAGAGCAAGACCCATCTATACTAAAAATAGAAAAAGTAGCCAGGTTTTGTGGTGGGTGCCTGTTGTCCCACCTATTTAGGAGAGTGAGACAGGAGGCTCTCTTGAGCCCAAGAGTTTGAGGTTGCTATGAGCTATGAACAAAGTAAGAAAGACTCTGTCTCAAAAGGAAAAAAAAAAAAAACAAGAAAGAAAATCTCTTACTCAATTTTCCTCACTCAATGTTATTATTCTTTTTCGTATTTCAAAGAGTTCCAGGAAAACTTTTTCTCCAAGAATTACAAGGCAAGTGAACTAGTGATTTCCACCTGCCACACACTAAAATTGAACCCAAGTTCCTTCATCATTCACTCCTCCATTGAGTTATACTGTTGCTGCTGCCACAGTTGCTACTACTGGCGATTGTAATAACAGAGCGACACCAACAGCAGTGGCAGTGATCTTGGTAGTATCTACTGTTTACTGAGTGCAGAAAGGGCATCTACACTTCTAGTTCTTAATATCATACAAAATAAAGAAACAGGCCTATCCAAGGAAACCCAGCATCCAAATCAGATTTGTCTGACACCCATCAGAGTCAGTAACATTTTTGTCAAATATATTTACTTAACTATTTAACTTCATTTATATTTAATCCTGGTTCACTCGGGTTGCTATTTGCAAACTGCAACCCAAAATAAGAAAAGATTTTTGATTTTGATTTTATGTAACTGATATCATCTTGTCTTAGAACCTTCATTGCTGGTGATGAAGAGAGTGAGAAAATTTAAGCTTGCCCATTAAAGATTCATCTGTCTCTTTTAGCTTAAATCGGCATTTGGGGAGGGGGATGTAAATATTCTGTTAATTTGAAAGCTCAAATCCCCGGGCGTTTTCCCCAATGGATCTCTCCTCTCTTCTTCCATCCAACATGGTCTCAAGTAGTCCAAGGAATGGTATCCCAGTGCTGATGAGGGTGGATCTGTGCTATGCCTGCTGTTTTCTTTCTTTACTTTAGTGCAGCGTGGCTTACGTTGGTTCGAGTTACAGTGCTTGCCTTTTGCCAAGGGTTGGAAGGAGTCCACACCTTCAGTCCTGATCTTTCTTTCAAGCCTTACTCTCAGACAAGGCACATGAATGTCACATGATGATTCCTGAATCTCCATCTTTACATTTTGATCTGAATAGGCCCAAGTCCCCTAAAATAAATGACTTCTTAAATAGGAGGAAAGCCACACACAAAAAATTATGAAAAAGAAAAAATATGTTATAATAATATGTTTTAAAAAGTATTGTCACTGTGGATACTAACACACCAATCTATATGCCCTGTGTATATCAGGATTGATTCCGAAAAAGCAAAGTCAGAAGACGCTGAGACCAAATCTGAAATGTAGCCTAAGGCCTTGACCCGATAATTATATCGATTAATAGCGATTTAGTTGGTGATGTTCTGTGCACAACTCAGTACTTTCAGTGCTTTTTGTCCTCAAGCCCATTATGGCCTTTAAAACCCTCTGTATGCTTACTCTGCCTGGGACCCCTGCTGTGGAATAGCTTGAATTTTCACGTGGATCCTCTCCCAAAGTTACTGAGTCCTCCATCACTTCACACTGTCAGTGCTCAGCGTGATAGACACGCAGTCCAGTTGTTACCACAGGTACAAATCACAGCCCCACTTGGGCCTTTAACATTTCCTGAAAGCCTGGCATGCAAGTTAGACGCGCCTACGGGGCAGCCTAATTTGTGGGATTGCCTGGTTCTGTACACGCCAGGTAACTGAAGCTGGGACAGACCGTGACAGCTTTATAAGGGTAATAGTTTTCACTGGGGTGAAGAGCTCTCCCAGAATGTTCCTGGGGTTTGAGGCATTAGGATACCTTGCAGGCACAGCAGGCATCATGTTTTCTATTCCTGGTCCCTGCATATTTTGCAGATTTACTTACTGAGGAGAACATTGGGGAATCTCACCTGCAGCTCTTTCCATGTCCCTTTGTTCCTTCTACCCTGAAGCAAAGCAGTAACGTAATGCATGCTGTTAATTCCAAATCATCTATTTTTTCTTGCTTTACTCTGTATGTTTTCTATACATACATACATGTATATACCTCTGTATGTTATAAGTTTTATCAAAGGGATTTTGTGGTCTACCAGGAAGAGATTGCATTCCCTATTCATGATATTTAATCTAGCCCCTCTCTCTGAGAATGCTGCAGAGGTGGACAGCTCAACAGGCAAAGATCCATGTAAATCACTATGGCCAATTCTTTGGAATAAATAGTCTACCCTATGTGCTAGGTGTTTACTAGCACATGGTTGCATTTGTGTGTGGATCAGGAAATTCAGGATTTGTACTAACATTGCACTCCTTCCTTCTTGAAGCAGATGCACGCATCGGAAGACAGATGCCCAGACAATGTGCATGAATACTTTTGTGCGTTTTCTGGGGCTGGTCTTATGATAATGTAAGATTAATTATAACATAGCTGAAGGTATATTTGTTGACATAATGCATACTCCTCAAATGTAAAGATGAGTTATGTCTTTTCAAGTCAACAGCCGCTGTTCTATACTGCCATGATGGAGGAATTGTGATTTCATCATCTGCGCTTGGGATCTCTGGACAGGAAAGTATTTTGGCAAAGAACATTTGAACAATCCCACATACACATCTGGCTGTATAAATACAATTTAATTGTTGAATTTTGACATTGCTGTCATTAAATTTTAATAGGCAGCCGTAGTGCCTTAGATTAATATCAGATAGAGAGTCAGAAATCTCGCTGTTGCAGTTGGACGCTGAGGAGTCCTCACCCTCTTTTTATGACATGAGGAAAGCATGTCTCTCAGCTCACATTACCTCTGACACTCTGCGATCTGTCTGTGATAGGGACAGCTGACTGTTAGACATTATGTCCACCTGGACCGCGTGTAAGAGAGAGACTGTGAGCTTGCTCCACTCTCCATTCTGTTACTATTGAAAAGCCCTCCACAGCACACGCAGAAAATGCAGACACTTTCCTCTTTTCCTTCTCCTACCCAAATAATGCTGACAATCAGCATTTTTATCGATTTTTCTTTTTAAGCACTCTTTTCCAAAATGGATATGGATTCCTTTTTTGTTCTAACAGAAAAAATAGAGCTTAAGAGACGAGATAAAGTAGGGAATCTGTGACAACCCACGTCACCCCAATTTGACAGACACCTAGCTTGCTTTCTGTAAAGGATGCCAGTCTCTTAGGATCCGTGAGTTTCGTGGCAAAAGGAAAGTTGATGTTACCATTTGGTGGCATGGAAAATTGTCACGATGTTGCTTATATCCAGTATCGTGGAAAATGCTTCACAAAGCACCGTCACAGACTCTGCTAATCTTATCTGCAAATTTTAGTTAGCAGCCCTAGGTCTGTGTTCAGTCTGATCCATTTCACTGGGCTAAGTGGCATTTTAATTAAACAATGCTCTGAGACTGTATATTAAGCAGAAAATGAAATTAGGGCCTATTTCTAAGTAGAATTTAGTTTGTCTAATATAATAAACAAAGGTAAATTATAAATTTCATTTCTCCAAATCCTTACTGTGTTGATGTTAATATTTAGTTGGCTCCGGAGATTTTAAACAGTAGGATTTGCTTGTATACATCAAATTCATTAAATTTAAAAAGATACTCCACCAGAAAAATAATGGGGATTACGTGAATTTATCCTAAAAATATACAACACATTTGTGTTGCTGACTTATAATATTAGCATTATGTAAATCACTTGTAATGAATTATATCTATGAAATGTAACAGCCTGTGATTCTAAGCTTTTCAGAAGTTACCTCAGGGTCTAGTAGCAGAAAATACCTCTGTACTTTTACTAGTCATACATATCATAAATTGTAATGAATTAATAATTAATGAAATGATTTGTTTAATAGCTGGCTGTACCTGAAATTGTCCAATTCATGCATATTGTGACTTACCACTCTTCCCTCAAGCCTAGTACAGTGCCTAGCTCAAAGTAGATTATCAATAAATATTTCTTGAATGAAAAAAAGGGTCTCAGAAAATATGTTACATTATGAAAGATATGTTAAGTAATGCTATTGGTAATGAATTGTAAATTTGACTTAGACAAATATGTATTAGAGCATTTTGAACCACAAAACTATAGAATATGCTATAGAAAGACAATCATTTGTGAGCATAAAAACAGTAATTACAAACACTGCCAAAAGCATGGCCATTTTCCCCAGCTACTTCTCCTAAACCTTCTTTAAGATGTTCATTGATAAGGCAAGGTGGAGAATTAAAGCAAAATTTTGTGAGGCTCAGGGTGAGTCCCTGTAGTCCCAGCTACTTGGGAGGCTGAGACAGGAGTATTACTTGAGCTCAGGACTTTGAAGGGAGCTGGGGCAACAGAAAGAGATCCCATCTCTAAAATAAAATTTTAAAAAAAATTTAAAGCAAAATTTTGAGAATTTTCCCTTTCATAACCTACTTGACTTCCTAGAAAATGGTGGCTACATTCCTAAAGCTTTCCTTATTTGCCAACTTCACATTGCATTAATAATTAAAACATAGGTATAGTTCCAATATAGAAGAGCAGGTAATGAGCTATTTAGTTCCCAGTCCTCGACTCTTTCTGCCTTACTAGTCACACTTAATGCTTTTGACTTGACTTCTTACATCTAATAGCAAGATCGTAAGCCCTGCTTTCTTGTTTTTTTCTATTTGTCCAGCTTATCTTTCCCCAACCCTTTATTTTTAGCCTTTCTGAATCACTTTGTTTAAATGTGTTATGATTTTTGCAACATGGAGTCAGGTTTGTTGTTCTTATTGTTGTTTTGAGACAGGGTCTTATTCTGTTGCTGAGGCTGGATTACAGTTGCTCAATCATAGGTCACTGCAACCTCAACACCTGGGCACAGGCGACTCTCCCATCTCCCAAGTACCTGAGTAACTGGGACTATAGGCATGCATCCACACCACACTGATTTTTAAAAAATATTTTGTAGAGATGGAGTCTCACTATATTACCAGGCTAGTCTCAAACACCTGGCCTTAAGCAAACTTCCCACCTTGACCCCCCAAAGTACTGGGCTTACAGGCATGAAACCCCAAACCAGCCAAGTTTGTTTTTTCTAAGTCAAATAGAAAATCTTAATAAGAAAGGTAAATTACATTATTTCTATGTTTGATTTTAGCATTGTCATATTTTATAGTTATAAACATTATTATATTGAATGTGTTTTTTCCTGATTGTGGCCTGTTTCCTTTATTCTTTTTTATTTCCTTTAGTATATATAATAGTTTGTGTTTGTGTTCTGTTTGCCTTTATATTGATAACTGATATTGATAACTTTTATAAGACCCTTATTTAGTTGTCAACTGTAAGTGATATTTGGTAACTCGCACCTGTTACTGCAGCAACTTTCAATGAGGTTATTGGCCATTCTACTTTTCCTTTTCTCTCCTCTCTTTTTTTATTATTTCTATAGTGTCTAAATATATGACATTTGCATATTATTTTTCTACCCTTATTTCTACCTTTGTTCTAAGCTTGGGTGTACAATTAAATGTGTTGAATGTCCTTTTTCTCAAATTATCTCTTGGTCGAAGTTGGTTGGTATAATAATTAAGTATATCAGGAAGGGATTTAGGGTACAGTAAATTGTTTGGGGGGGTGCCTGTGTGTGCCAGAATGCAGGGGGGAGTTGATATTTCAAGTAAATTCTTGGCTGAAGCTTTGTGTAAGATTCTTTAAAATGTACTTCACCATTTTCTACTATGTATGTTCTTCCTGAGATCTACTGTTAACTTGATATTTTTCCCCATGTAAAGAGCTATCTTTTGGCCAGTTTTTCCTCCATCTTTTGATGTCTGTGGCTTACTAGTATATATCTTGGAATTGTCTCTTCTGGGACGGTTTTTTCATGCACAGGGAGAGCCTTTCAATACAGAAATATAGTTATTTTCTTTCTGTAATTTTTTTCTTGGATCAAAGTTTTAAGTAGTCCATAATTTTTTCTTCTTCACGTATTTCAGTTATACATTTGCCAGATTGTCATTGCCTGGCATGTGTATAATTTTTACATGAATGACTTTTCTCTGATTCTTTTCACTTTTTATTTATTTCATTTGTGTTCTCTTGGCTATTGTTATATCTGTCCTCAATGCTTCTTATTGTATTTTTAGTTAACTCTATTGTCTCTTGAGCATGTTTTAATTTAATCATTTCAGATTATTTTTTTTTTTTTAATTTTTATTTCATCATTTTGGCCAACTCTCCTTTACTATCCGTTCTCTGCCTATTTCTGTTCAGAGTTTTTAAATATCTGATCCAAAGTGTTGATTTTTATTTATAAATACTTGTTTCAGAATTTCTGTAGGTTTCTCTTTTTTTCTTTTTTTTTGAGACAGAGCCTCAAGCTGTCGCCCTGGGTAGAGTGTCATTCCATCACACCTCACAGCAACCTCCAACTCCTGGGCTCAAGCGAGTCTCCTGCCTCTGCCTCCCAAGTAGCTGGGACTACAGGCGCCCACCACAATGCCCGGCCATTTTTTGGTTGCAGCCATCATTGTTGTTTGGCGGCCCGGGTTGAATTCGAACCTGTCAGCTTAGGCATATGTGGCTGGCACCTTAGCCCGTTGAGCCACAGGCGCCGAGCCAATATCTGTAGGTTTCATTGTAATTTTCTTGTTTGTGTTTTTGTTTTTGTTTTTGTTTTTAATTTTTATTAAATCATAATTGTGTACATTGGTGCAATCATGGGGCACAATGTGCTGACTTTATATACAATCTGAAATATTTTCATTGAACTATTTAACATAGCCTACATGGCCTTTTAATCACTATATGAAGACACTTATATTCTATCTTTAGTAATTTTCACTTGTACCCTTGTAAGATGCACCGTAAGTGTGATCCCACTAATCACCCTCCCTCCACCCATCCACCCCCCTCCCCTCCCCTCCCCTCCCTTGACCCTTTACACATTTCTTGTGCTATAACTTGGTTTTAGCCTTCTATGGAACAGCACTGGAGACACAGAAAATAAGAATGCAATTACCTTATATGGAAAAATAGTTCCCTGCTGCATCTGAGACACATGACATTTAAATGGTTTTCAAAGACAAAAATCCTATTCACTTCCAAATTTTGTCCTTAATGGTTTTCAAAGGCAAAAATCCTATTTACTCCCAAATTTTGTCCATTAGTCTTAGAATTTTAAATAAAAGTGAAACATATAGACAATTGAAATGTTAAGTATTTTCAAATTAAAATCTGTACTTTTCCTAATAGAGACGGTTCCTTACTAGGAACTCCTTTTGCTTTCAAAATCAGTCTCACTCAATAACTGGCCTATGTGTAAAACACTAAAAACAACAATAAGGAAAGAATAATTGTTACATGCCTAATTTTCTTTGAAAATTTTGATGAATTTCAGCAAAAGCTGTTTTAAAATAGACTGATGTGTTTGGGAATACTGAAGTATAAGTAATACTTTAATGTGAATTCTTTTCACATATCACTTATTGGCAGTTATTAAAACTTAGCATTTTCTTCCCTCAAATAAAAGTAAGGCTTAGGTTGGGCAGTGCCTGTGGATCAGTGGGTAGGGCGCCGACCCCATATACTGAGGGTGGCAGGTTCAAACCCGGCTAAGGCCAAACTACAACAAAAAATAGCTGGGCATTGTGGCAGGTGCCTATAGCCCCAGCTACTCAGGAGGCTGAGGCAGGAGAATCACCTAAACCCAGGAGTTGGAGGTTGCTGTGAGCTGTGACATCACAGTACTCTAATGAGGCTCTAAAAAAATAAATAATAAATAAGGCTCTACTCTGTCTCTAAAAAAATAAATAAATAAATAAGGCTTAGGCTAACTTGAACTATAGCTAATATATAATTTGAAAAAATAGTTTATGACTCTAAAGCCAATTATTGTATTTTCCTTACATATGTAACTAACCTTTGAAAGACAAATGAAA
Source organism: Perodicticus potto (assembly GCA_963574655.1). Taxonomy (NCBI): domain Eukaryota; kingdom Metazoa; phylum Chordata; class Mammalia; order Primates; family Lorisidae; genus Perodicticus; species Perodicticus potto. The sequence continues at coordinate 938 of CAUYRH010102437.1, read as the reverse complement.
CATTATTCATGATGATTTAATAGATTCCAAATTTCTAACTATATAAATATTAGATAATTTCTCAAAATAGTGAGTATAAATGTTACACATTGTTTTAGTGTGCTTTGCATTGTATTTCTAAATCCTTGAAGGAAAAAGCAAATTAGAAATAGTTTAGTATTTAAAATATCAGATTTTTTAAGTTCCCTCATACCTAGCATTGAACAAAATAATGTATTTTTGAACAATGCAAATGATTTGTCATTTTATATTATGCTCTAGATTCTCATACATTTTGATATATTAAAATATAATTCAGAAGAGACTATAAGGTAGAAAACTTGTCTGAGTAAAGCTAGAAGACATGAACAAGGGTTGATGTAGTCCCCTAGAGCCAAGAATAGCAAGAAGTCATTGGCATCCTTAGCATCCATCCCCTAAAATGGACAAAGAGCGGGACCAATTAGCCGTAATCAGAGGGGCTCACCAAGCTCTGCGTTTCAGTGGATGGGCCTAGCCTATAAATGATAATAACAAGGAGAAGGAATGCTCCAATTTATTGTCCTCCATTTAGATTAGAAAGGAAGAAGGACAGCTCTTTCTTCGATTTGCAGAAGACATAGTAGGATATGCAAACAATACTAAAGAATCCACTAACACCTTTTTACGTCTAAGAAATGAGGTGAACAAGACTTCAGGACACAAGAGCAAAATAGAAAAATTAATCGTTTTTTTTTTTTTTTATTGTTGGGGATTAATTGAGGGTACAAGAAACCATGTTACATTTGTTGCATTTGTTGGGTAAAATCCTCTTACAATCGTGTTTTGCCCCCAAAAGTTGTGGCACACACCAAGGCCCCAAGACCCCACCCCCCTCGCTCCTTCCCTCTCTCTGCTCTTCCTTTCCCCACCCCTCCCTCATTCTTTCTCTCTCTGCTCTCCCCTTCCCTCACCCCCAC
>CAUYRH010102435.1:0-72916 GCA_963574655.1 Perodicticus potto | reverse complement strand
ATAGTGATTAAGAAAATGCTATGAGGGCTATCTCTCACAGTACGATCAAAATGTTTCTGATTGTATATGAAGCACATTCTGCCCTATGATTGCACCAATGTACACAATTATGATTTAATAAAATTATTAAAAAAAAAAATTTAATTAAACTCCAGGAATCTGAAGATACAGATCCAGGGACTTGCACATATATACAAAAATGACAAAATATCTCTTATCTAAAGTGTTCCATTTTGATTAGATTGGGACCTTTGAGAGGCTTTGGAGTTGCTCAGAGATAGCACCATGTTTAAAATACAACAGACTGTCATATAAATGGTACTTACTGAGAATACTTGAGGGATTTTTATTGTGGATTAAGGAAGCTGACATTGTTTGTGTTTTGTAAATCCTATTGTTTGCGTAATTTAAATGATCTCATTTATTCCTCACAGTTTTAAAAGGAATATGTAAATGCATTCCTTTTACGGATGTGGAAACTAAGGCTCTGAGGTGACACAGTAGTAAGTGGCAATGCTGTGCTGGGACTCAAAGCCTTTACTCTTCCCACTACTGAGGCCTCAGCCACAGTGCACCATGAGGTAGGCCATGAAGTACCACACAAAAGGCATCCAGCAGTCGCAACATGGTGGTACATTCCCCCATGCATGTGCAAACATGTACACACAGTCCTCTCCCCTCTGTGTAATCCCAAGGTCAGAGCCTTAAATATAAAGTCTTCTCTGTGAGTACAATACTACTGGTTTTAGAACTGTCCTAAAATAAGAGCTCAGTTTTGCAGTGTGTGTTATCCTAACAAGCTTCAAAAGGTTCTTGATTCATCTTAGTAATTCAGGGCTCCACTACAGTATTCTCCTCTGGCTATCCTCTGGGAGAAGGGGAGCACTTAAGTTTAATTTTTACCAAGTCAACTTTGAAGAATAGGTTCAGATTTCAATTAGTCTCTGCTGGGTGTATTTCCAGGCACACGGTAATGCATGCTGGGCAGATAGAGCTGGTTTTATGTAGTCTCCTACCCCCACCACCAATCTTCTTTTGCCAAGATTAGAAATAATTTCCCACAAAGTTAGCCCAAATAAGACAAGCAAGCTTTTGAGTAGTGATGAAAGAGGTAATTTTGTTTTGAGTAATAATTTGTCCTGCACCAAATACTGCTCTTTCTGATGATTGCATTACTTTACCTCGTCCCTTTGATCAGGCACATGTGTGTGGAGAGGTCCTGGCTGACTTGTGTTTTTCGGAGAAAACAGGGAGAAAGTCAGAATTGCAGGCAGTCACACACAGCTGTTTCCTCAAGCTCCCTTTGTAGCCAGTCCGCACTGCAGGGCCTGGAGTTTAGCAGAGAGCTGCCCGCTCTGCTCTACTTCCATCCCGCTCTCAACCCAGGCCTCAGACGCGTGTAAGTGTGAGGAATTGCTGTGTTTATTAGCTGTGAATTCACAGACCACGTATCCAATGTCCTCAGTACTAATATGAACCACATCTAGGCAGACAATAGTCCATGCTTCTGCCTGAAACTAGCAGGCAAGCGAGACAAGGAGCAATGTTGGGTGACAGTGTGATGCCACAGACACGAGGACAGAATCGTCCGGCTGTCTCCCTGTAGCCAGTTGTCCATATGGTGCTTTGCTGTTCCACTGCCTCCTCTCAGGGTGCTTGTCAGACCTGGCAGAAGATGCCTTAGAGGAGCTGAATGTGACATTTCAGGAGTTTGGATCTTCCCCAGCTAATGTGTGTCCTTCATTTAATTGTCCAATCATTGAGAGGCTGTACTTTTGATTGGAATGTTTCACAGCAGGGATAGTTACTTTAAAGAGTTGATTAACATACAGCTAAAGTGGGGTGGCACCTGTGGCTCAGTGGGTAGGGTGCCAGCCCCATATACCGAGGGTGGTGGGTTCAAACCTGGCCTCAGCCAAACTGCAACAAAAAAATAGCTGGGTGTTGTGGCTGGCGCCTGTAGTCCCAGCTATTCGGGAGGCTGAGGCAAGAGAATCACCTAAGCCCAGGAGTTGGAGGTTGCTGTGAGCTTTGTGATGCCACGGCACTCCACCGAGGGTGATAAAGTGAGACTTTGTGTCTACAAAAACAAAACAAAAAAAAAACAAAACCATACAGCTAAAGCTGTGTATCTTTTTTTTTTAATTTCCTTGCTTCCTTCTTTACGTCCCTATGCAGTTTTTCAAGAACATTTATCATTAAGAAGCATAAATTATAAAAGATATCATTGGGCTATTATTATTGGTGAACAAATTAAACGAATGAAAATTATATTTTTAGTGCCACTTCATGGGGGAAGATAGGTCGATCAAAGAGAAGAAAACTATGTCTTTGACAAATATTAATAAAAAGATAGAGCTACTTATTCATTCATATTGAGTAACTCAAACTAAGGTCAAAGTATAAGTAAATAAGTAAGGATTACTTACTTACCAGTTAAAGTGATTAGTGCAGCTCATTTGCGTCTCACCGCACAGAAAGGCCAGTGTAACATGGCCTAGGTTCTACCTGAACCAATTAATTCAGTGAAAATTTGATTCCAATTAGCCATCTGACACCACAAAGAGATAAATCATTATTTAACTAATTTTATTCTCTGCTTTTATTGATTGTGATTTTTTTACAAGAGGCTTTCCTTTTTTAACTAATATTAGGTTATGATTTTGCTTAAGATCCTCAGTTCTCCAACATATTAAAACTTTAGATGGCAAAATAATTGCCAGCAAGACAGTGTTATACTTGGCAGCTGGCGCCCACCAGATGTTGAGAGTGAAGGCTGGCAGGGCTCCATTCTCCAGTCCACCCTTGCCCTTTCATTTACCATGCCACTTCTTCCATGTTGGCTGCATTTGTGGTTTTATTCAGTGTTTGGGAAGGTATTTTATTCTTGCCACAGGGGAGAAGGAAAAAAAATGAAAACAGGACTCTTGTTTTTAGAGTATTTGAGCCAAGAATTTAGAAATGAGTTATTTTTTTCTCTTTCCCCCTAGTCTCTCCTCCCTCCCTCCCTTCTTTTCTTCCTTCCTTTCTGTTCTTCCTCCCTCCCTTTTTTCCTTCTTCATTTATAGGAAAGGAGCTAATATTTTACTGAACTCCTACCATATACTAGGTGCTTTATACATCTATTAAATAATAAGGAAAATTAAGTATGTTTTGCATCGTCGAAAAGTTGCAAGTAGTAAGACAAGAATGGAAGAGCAAGTATCCAATGTTCTCAATACTAATATGGAGCCAGTAGATGGTCTACTACGTACCCACAAAAGAGAAGAACTCAGTTCATGTTGGGGAGAGGAGGATCAAGGGAAGGGGAGAGTGAAGGAGGAAAGGGCATGGGTGTGCTCCTGCTTAATGGGCACTATGGGACAGAGTATATGGTACACCTCTTGGGTGCAAGACCCAAGTACAAGAGACTCTACCTAACAAATGCAAACATTATAACGCAGTTATTTGTACCCTCCGATTAATCTGTGACTTAAAGTTATAAGTAAAAAAAGCAAATTTGAAGTAAAGTTGTAATAAACAAGCAAAAAACAGTTGTAAGTAAACATGACAGGGATATTTAGCATAGAGCATTTCTTCTCTCTTTGGGGTTTCGGTTATGAGAGAGCTGCAGAATTAGACTAGAAGTGTTACAGCTACGTGCTAAGGGCACAGATCTTTAACAGATGGCAAAAGAGAACCTGTGTGTCTTAGACTGTGATTCCTCTAATAGTATTTGATGGGGTTAAACAAATGCAGTTAGATTTTAATTGCAGAGATAATAGCTCTGCTTTACAATAAATGATTATAGGCAAAACTCACCTAAAGAAGTCAGAATTGTGATTCTATTTCCAAAAGAATATCGACTGGGAGGGGACCCACGACAGCCTTCTGGTGCTGAAATGGAACTAGATTCTGGGTGTTAGTGTCATAGGAGTACACATATGTGAAAATTAATTGACCTGTTAAGATATGTACACTTCACTGGACGTAGAAAAAAAAACTTATAAAAAAATAACTGCCAAAACATGTATTCTCTCCCCCAACACATGAATAAAATTCATTTGCAATTAGCAATTTCAACACTTACATATATTTTCAGGGACTTTACATACCCATCTGTGTTTCCTATTAGACAGCCTAACCCAAGTTAACAACCAATTAGTCAAAACCTACAAGGGCTGTCCAGAGTGCATCTAGCCACATATGTCTCTAGTTTTCATATTACATGGTAGATAATTTCCGGACAGCCCTTGTATATATTACCCTCAGATTAAGGTACAGCCTTATAAATTTTAAATTGGGAACAATCCTCTCATTGACATTAATGATAGTTTATATAAATATGTTCGGGAATTTGATACAAACTTGAGTAGTGCAGACTCCTTTTATTAAAACATGTAAGTGTAGCTATAAAACCTGATACAGACCAGGGACTCATTAAGCCACCAGACTACCCGCGGAGACACCAGGGAGCTTTACTGGTGCCCGCAGCTCCATGTGCTGCTGGGTCACTTGTGCTGCCCATTTTGCTCAGCTTCCCAGAAGATATTAATGTCATTAGTCACATTAGCTAATAACTATAAACAGAAAGTGACAATTAGAAAATTAATTTAAGTAACATATTTATCATTTAATGTCAACCTATTATTTTTGTCCACTTCCATAATAGTATCAATACAGACAATATCTTACTTCAACAATACAGTAGCACACACTTATTCTGATAATTAGAATTTTCCCCAAAACTTGGACCATAAAGTGACTTGAATTGAAAACAATTAATTAGCATTCCTTTTTCAGATTACCGAATAAGCTGACAGAGATGATTATTCTTCACAGGTAGCACAAAATCACAGGTTGCAAGTCTTTTTTCCCTGTAGACATTATCCAGCTTATCTACTATAATGTTGGAAAGCAGATTATTAAAGTATAAATATTGTGGATTTGAGTTCCAAATTTTAGGAACCAGAATCGCACTTGTCTCAGTATTTTTATGGTTTCTCTATCTTTTTTACTTCACTTTTGCAATACCAATTTCATGAGGATAAAAAAGCATACTTGGCTGTTAAGCTATGGTAATCTGCTCCCTGTGGATTCTTAATGAATGCCAGTTTCAGGTAATGAAATTGATGCTCATACTTGAGTACTTTAGTTGTCTGAATGCATATTTCAGGAAAAATGCAGATTTTTATTCCAAACTTAGTAAATGTATTATTGGCCATCATTGTTACATAAACTAGAGAGCTTGAAGCTATATGAAACGTATCCCCTAGGTATTAGTACAGTATGATTAACAGATAATTAATAAAGAAAATAAAGACACTTCTCTGTATATCTCTATAATTATTTTAAAAGTCAGGCAACAGAAAGGGAAGAATCAGAAAGAAAATGCAAGATAAGATTTGAAGGCAAACACTGACAAGCTCAAGCTAACTTGGATTGCTTCTCTGTTTTCTGTTACTTTCAGTTTCTTTCCCTTCTACTTCCCAATCATCCTGTCTTTTATCAGTGTCTTTCGCACACAGAATGTTATGTTTTGTTTTATACATAAATATAGCTAAAATAAAGTCCAGGAAATCTCATCACACACACCAGTATCTCTTCTTGTATGTTTATACCAGTATACTTTCATTTCTAATATATTTTCATTTAAGCTTCTTTCTCTTTCCAATTCTTTCCTATACCAACCTCTCCTGTTCCCCTCAAGGCCACATAATTCTCCTTCTTTTGACCATATTGACCATATAAAACCTATTGTTTTCTTGTGGTGTGTGATGAAACTTGACTTCATACCAAAGTAACGTTTTCCGTGTGATGGTCGATATCCTCCTGATAAGTCGCAACCTTTGGAGATTTTTGTGCATGGTAACACGTTTGATTCACATCTCTATGATATTTGAGCAATAGAATATGTAAATGTAAAGGAAAAAATACTTATTTTTATATATTTTTTATTTTTATTCTTCTCAGTGTGTGCTGTATTTGTGGGCCTTGAAAATTCTTTACCCCAAAACACTGTTTTTACTTCGTGGAAATCATGAATGTAGACATCTAACAGAGTATTTCACATTTAAACAAGAATGTAAGTATACGTCAAGCTTCTTCCTTTAACCCCATGTGTGCTAAATAATACTTTCATCAATATTAAAAGCACATTCCAATATGATCATTCCCCAAATGTCAAAATTTTAAAGTGACACTTTTTTCATTTCATTTCATATTTCTTTTAAAGTGTGGACAGTTACAAAAATATAGAATTAATGCCTTTTTAAGTTATAACTTCTCTTTAAGAATAATAACTTCTCTTTAAGGTAATCTAAGAATTTGAATTAAGATTTGATGTAATTTCTTGCAATTGATTTGTGGCTACTACTGTTTAGGATAATAATTCTACTCTTTAATTTCACATCTCTTAAGAAAAGCAAATGGGAAGAGTGGATTGAACCCTATACCTCTATTTTTTGGACCCAGTAGATATTAGCTTCTAGTGCATTTTATAAAATTAAAAATGATGACTTCTTTTAGATATAGATCATAGGAATGCAGTGCATTTTCTTTAAATTGCCTTTTCCACTTATCAGCTTTCACTATTGTGTATGAAACTTGTGGAGTTATGCAGAGACTAATTTTTTTTCTATATATAAACAAATCAACAGTTAAATTGAAGGCTTGGTACTAGTACTACACATACCAGGATTTTTCTCTTTCATTTAGTGCTATACTCAGTGGAGCATAAAAGCTTCTCTCGAAACTTTAGATACAAGTCAATAAAGAAAAAGCAATTTGCAATGAGATAAAAACAACTTAAGCACATTTCTTGCCATATGCTTTTCTGTAAAATCATTCAGGAATAGCAAGCAGCCTTCTGGCCCTTTTCCTGCTGGTCTTCCAGGTGTTTTTGTATATTGTGATACATCCACAGATCAAAAGCCAGGATGTACATAGACGTTCTCACCTTTGCTCTGTAAAAAGTTATGAAAAATTGTAAAATGTGGATGAATGACCAAAAAAACACCATATATAAAAGGTCAATGTGTAACTCTTCAAACGTCTTAATTATATTTTGGAGTTTGAGGCACATAATTATACACTAATAATATGGTACTGGCTAGAAAATGTTTTTTAAAAAAACTTGCAGTGAAATGACCTTAGCTCTATGTCACAAGAGTAAACATTTGTTTTTTTAATCACATTTTAAAAGGTAAAATAAAGTATTCAGAACGTGTATATGACGCCTGTATGGATGCCTTTGACTGCCTTCCCTTGGCTGCCCTGATGAATCAGCAGTTCCTGTGTGTACACGGTGGTTTGTCTCCAGAGATTAACACTTTAGATGATATCAGAAAAGTAAGTTCTTGGTGGCTCATGCCTGTAATCCTACACTGTGGGAGGCTGAGTCAGGGGGATCATTTGGGGTCAGAAACTTGAGACCACCCTGAGTGAGAGTGAGATCCCATCTCTATAAACAATAGGAAAGTTAGCCAGACCTGGTTGCATGTATTTGTAGTCCTAGCTACTTGGGAGGCTGAGGCAAGAGCCCAGGTGTATGAGGTTGCAATGATCTATAATCATACCACTATACTCTAGCCTGGACAACAAGTGAGACCCTGTCTAAGTTGTAATATTTTCCACATCTAATCATTCTGTGTGCTTTGGTAATAGAGATGTTACCCCGCCTTTATCACTATCCTTATCCTTTTGAATTAAAATGATTTAAAGTGTTCATGAAGCTCTTCCATGTGTTAATTTTTCATCTAGAAAGCAAGATGTATTTATATTTAGAAAAGTTTTTATCTTCAGAACCTTACCATGTGACATATGTCATTGGAAAAATAAAATATTTGATCTCTAAAAAATAAGTGCTTTTTCATTTCCCTTTGGCTTTTTTTTAACTACAAAATTAAGAATATTTTATATTGTTTTCATTTATTGTTTTCCTTAAAACCTTTTTTTATAAGAGTTGGTATTGAGGAAATACCTTGTAAAATTATGAATAATTTATGTATCACAAATCTCAACTATGATGAGCTCAGTATTCCTTTAAAAGTTCATTGTTTTTTTTAAAGAAAAACTATATTTAGGGAAATAAAACATTCGTGTTCTTCCTTAATACTCTTATGACTGAGTTTCAAGTGTTCAGATGTAAAAATAATATTGTATTTACTTTCCTGTTAAGAGAAGAAATGCATGCTTTTGATTTTAAAAATGAAACAGACAACTGAACTTGTTTCCTGCTCTTTGTGTTTGTGTCCTTTTTGGCAGGACACTATTCCATACTTGCCTCTGTTGTTCCATAACACACACAGCATTGGTTTTTGCTCTATATTTAAGGTACCGTAGAGATGCGATGCTGAAATGTGGTCATGGAGTTCAAGTATAGAATTGTTCCTTTCTTAACGAACATAAGCAGTTCATTTTTCTATAATTTGATGGACTTGGAAAAAATGAATAACTGAATATCTCATTATAAAATAAAGTAAACTTTTAAAAATATCACCTGTTATTCCCAGACTTACTTCCTGGCATGTTTGCGATATTACACTCAATTTTGATGTGTATTGATTAAGCTTTACACTTACCTATAAAATTATTTTAGGTTTGCATTTTGTCATATGTTCATTTGAGTTTTTACTAGATTTATTTTTATTAAATTAATTTCGTATCTTTATTTTTACCGTCAATTGGCATTAACTTTTAGAATGTACTTTATAATCTCTCTAGAATAAGTTGGATACTCCAGTCACTTTGCTGCACCTTTAGCTTTGATAATATGAGGTTTCATATTACTCAAGTTTCTCCTCCTCTGTTGTCCTATCCTTAATAATAGTTCTTATTTCTCAAAAAGAAGTTCTATATTTTTATGGACAAGCATTATTTTTTTCCTTGAATTAATTGTTCCAAAGACATAAATTATTTAAATCTCTTAAATAAGTCTTAAGTTTACAATGACTGTTTCATGGGTAATATAATGGGTATTATATAAAGAGTCTCGTTTTCCTTGGTTATTGAAATTGTGAACTATTGCTTCATGCACTTTAGATATTAGTAAAAATGAATGTTTGGCAAAACTTATTTACATCATCTTATACATCCCAGGAAAAATAGAGAAATTGACTGGTTGTCAGCCTTGTATATTCACTTGGCTGTACTGGAGTTTTTAAAATATTTCAGTGTTAAAAATGAATATCAGTTCTTAGTAGATTTTAATAGCCATTTTATGCATTTCTTCAAAAAACTTTGTATATTTGCTAATTCACCAAAGATCCTTTAATTGCATTTAAATCAGGGTAAACTAAAAGAAAGTGACAGGGTTATGAAATTGTTGGTGAAATGTTATTTCCAGTAATTATATTATACCTGTGCCTTCTAAATGTACCTTTTAAAAGTCAAGTATGACTTTGCCAAGCATGTATACCTAGAAAATGGATTCCGTATGAAGGCTTCGGGTGAAATTGCCAGGCTTGGAACTGTGAACTGAAGCAGAACCTGCTGAATGTGAGGCTATTTCAGTGCTTATCATTACTCTTATTTGTGCCCCATCGCATCAAGTGCAATAGGCTTGCCTTTCATAATTGGAAGCCTAGATAGCCTGTAATGAATGAATATCCAAAATGTCATATAGCAGGTGACTACTTTTAGCATGAAAGCTATCTACTCTCAAACTCATATTGGTAAACATAAAAATCATAAGATAGCCATCAAAACTTGTGTTCACCATCTAGCCCTCAAAATCACAGTTTAATAGAGGCAGTAATGGGAATCTCCACAAAGATAAAACAAAAACACCACCACAGGTGACACAACATAAAGTCACATTACCTGGTAATGATGAGATAAGGTATGAATAAGGAGAATGAAGGATAAAATAGAGAAGTGGAAAAAGGGGAAACCGAAATAAAGAATGAGGATAAAAGAGGCAAGAGGGAGAGAATGGGTGAGAAGACAGGCAATAAATGAGCTCATCAGGGAGACAGAGGCCAGAACACTGGAGAGAAAGATGAAGGGTGTGAGGAAGAGGAGGGAGAACCAAACCGGAGACAGGGAGGGAGAAGACAGCACACTCGGAGCTGTGGCTGTTGGGTGGGGTGGGTGTTGCACAGTGCTTGTTTCTTATATTGTCTGAATTCCAAAAAGTTTCCAAAGATTAGTATTTTGCTCTCTCTTTTCTATTTTTCTTAGTTAGACCGATTCAAAGAACCACCTGCTTATGGACCTATGTGTGATATCCTGTGGTCAGACCCCCTAGAGGATTTCGGAAATGAGAAGACTCAGGAACATTTCACTCACAACACAGTCAGGGGGTGTTCATACTTCTACAGGTGAGGAGGGAGGGCTGGCTGTGTGCTGCAGAAATACTGGCATTTATTGGTTCGTGTGTTTGATTTATTTATGATGTTTGTGTAACTTTGATGTTTATGATTTGTAACTATGATGTTTATGATGTTTGTGTAACTTTTTTAGAAAGCAAGTATAAATGAAAGGTTCACTTTGAAAGTCTGGTTCCTATTGCTTGGAAATGAAAAAATGAATAAATGATTAAGTGACTATAAGGGTACCTACCTCGGAGATATTGCAGGTTCACTTCCAGACCGCCGCAGTAAAGTGAATATTGTAATACAGTGAGCCCCACAAGTTTTCTGATTTCCTGGTGTATATAAACGTTACGTTTGCATTATGCTATAATCTATCATGTCCGCTCTAATATTATATATTTTTTAATGGGCGCACCTTAATTTCCAAATGCTTTATTGCTAAAAAATGCTAATGGTCGTCTGAGCCTAGAGGGAGTCTTAATCTTTTTTTCTGGTCAAGGGTTGTTTTTGAGGATGATGGCTGCAGATTGCCGGGGCTGGGGGATGCTGAGGGTGGGAGTGGCTGTGGCCGCTTCTTAAAATAAGACAACAGAGTTTGCTTCATCAGTTGGCTCTTCGTTCATGGATGGTGCTTTAATTTACCTGTTTGGTACTGAGTTGAACTTCAATAACATAATACCAAACAAAACCCAAACTCTTGGTTTTGATACTGAGTCATATTGCTTTACCTTGTAATACAGCATTCTGCTCTAAGCTTTCTGAGTCAGCTGTTCAAATAAGACATATTCTGAAAAAATTTCCAGAATGAATTCACATAAAGTTATGGTGTTTTTGGTTTATGAATATAGAGACAACTGTGTTTTATGTCAGGACATCTATTTTAATATTAGGGGATAATTAGAAAATTAAGCATGTTTCACACTTTTGTTCTCAGCTCAGCTGCCAGGGCTGGAATTGTTAGGACTATTTAACTTGTCTCATTAGAGCTTCCTGATAGGAAATGGTCTTCAGCCATGACAAATATAGATTACATGAATTGCTGAGTATCTAAATCCACAATCTATATAGACTCTGGCTATTGGCAAAACAACCTAGGTTCTGTTTTACCTACAGAAGAGAAAAATCTCTCTCTCATGGTCCCAGAGCCCTTTCATCCTTTTGTCTTTAGTGCCAGCTAAGGCATCCTCTGAGGTGATGGTTTATAAGGTTGACTAGATGGGCACAAATAAGCCATGAAATTGGTAGAGAAACTTGGTGGCAATTTTGAGTCATTGGTGTTATTTTGATCCATAACTCCCAGTTTTATTTTACATGTTTATATATAGTTGGTGTAGTTCTTATTTTGAAATTACCCAGTGTCATATCTTATTGACACTTTCTCTATAATGTCATTGCATCTAAACCATAGGTCCTCAAACTTTTTAAACAGGGGCCAGTTCACTGTCCCTCAGACTGTTTGACGGCTGGACTATAGTTTAAAAAAAAACTATGAACAAATTCCTATGCACACTGCACATATCTTATTTTCAAGTAAAAAACTGGGGGTGGTGCCTGTGGGTCAAAGGAGTAGGGCGCCAGCCCCATATACTGGAGGTGGTGGGTTAAAACCCAGCCCCAGCCAAAAACCGCAAAAAAAAAAAAAAAAAAAAAGGAACAAACACAATATTTAAAATGGAAAAAAAAAAAGGTGCCCCCATCTGCAAAAAAAAAAAGACTTCCTAACTTCAAGAAAAAAAGGCTCCCCTTAACTCCCCCCAAAAAGGCCCTACTAACTGCAAAATAAAAAAAAATAGACCTCCTAACTTCAAAAAAAAAAAATAAATCCTAACTTATTCTTACCTTGGTCCTCAGGCAGCAGCAGGCTCTGCATAGGCAAGCTCCTGACTCCTCCAATCATGAGTCTCAGTCTCACCTGAGACTGAGAGGAGGAGTCAAGAGACAGAAGGAGGGGAGTCGGAGAGTGCAGCGCACATTCCACGCATGCACACTGCGGCCCGGGTCAAGTCAGCTGCTGAGCACAGGCATCGGTGGCAAAAACACCCGGCTGGCCGGATAAATGTCCTCGGCGGGCCGCATGCGGCCCATGGACTGTAGTTTGAGGACCCTTGATCTAAACCAATATGCCTGCCTTCTCTCACACTGAGTTTAGGACTTTCATTTTTAAGTCTATTGAAACCACAGAAGAGCTTCCTGCTCCCAGTTTCATCAGTATTGTTCCTCAGTCCCCTCCCTAATTCTTAACTGTTCCATTCATGAGTGTCTTTTTGGAGACTTCATTCACTCATTCACTTATTCAGCACACCTTAGCTGAATACCGGTTTTATATGCTGTCTGCTAAGTTTTGTAGATACTCAAATTCCTCCCTTCAAGGGAATGACAGTCCAGTAGTTGTCACTGATAAGCCTAAAGAGATAAGTAAAATGCAAGGTGAATAGTGCTGTGATAAATGGGTAGGCTGTTACACACACACACACACAGATGAGGGGTCCTTCCCCCAAAAGCGATGGATTGAAACAGAAGGGGCTACTCATGGAAAAGGTATTATCAGACCAGAGTTTTAAAAGATAAGTGAAGCATATTCAGCCAGAGTCACTGAGTAAGGCTCTCGCAGGCAGGGAAAGTGGTGTTCATGAAAATACGAGGGAGGTAACATTCTTAAAATTCTGCAAAGATGGCCACCTGAATGGTTTTGCTGTAATCCTACTCCCAAATTACATTTAGCTGCTGCATAATAGGTTAAAGCTGAACTTTAATATAACTAAGCTATTCTACTATTGTTTTTATATCCAGTGGAAATGCATACATCCGTGCACCAAAAGATATGTAAAAGATTGTTTATAATAGCAGTAATGCTAGTAAACAAGAAATGGAATCAGCCAAATTTCCGTTTATTAGAATGAATAGTAAATTCCAGTATATTTCTAGTATATTTATTGAACTAAGTGTAGCAAATGAGAATGGGTTACCCAAAACAACACCTAACATGATTCCATTGAAATGAGAGTTTGGCGTCTGGGAATACTTATCTATAAAGTTGAATGTCAGTGGTTACCCGTAGTGGGGTGGTGACTGTGAAGGTGGTATGACTGGTTCCTAGGGATCAGGTAATGTTCTGCCTCAATTGGAGCTCAGGTTATAAGGGCGTTCACTTTGAAAAAGGTCATCAACTTGTAATCTTCTGGTTTGTGCCCTTTTCTGTTATAGATGTTTTAGTTTAATAAAAAGTTTGCCTTAAATAAAAATCACTTGCCACTCTGGAGGCAGACAGCAGCCAGGTGCAAATGAGGATTTAAGCTTTGGAAAAGATCTGGCAGCAAGAGTTAGGGCCATTTAGGATTTGATCCCCACTGGGTAAAAATCAAATTAGTTGGAGAGCCCTCAGGCTAAGAAGAAACAGGGTAACTCCTAGAAAGGATAGGCCTGGCAGCATTTGGTCACCCCATGGACTGCCCAGGGCTACATTCCAATAGCCAGGCACCCAAGAAGCAGAGGAGGAGTTGAGCACTTGGGCAGGGTCTGGTCCTGGGACAAGAAGAGGATAAGAACACGTAAGAGTCAGAGGCTCTGTCCCTTGGCAAGGGATTGCGGACTGCCTGGTCTTGCTTTGCTGAAGCACAGATGAGGGAAAGAAAACCTTTGCATCTGTCACCTGCTTAACTGCCTTGTTGAGTCTACTTCAGCAATTGAGCGTGAGCTCCAGGAACCTGACAGATTGCTACTAAGCATTTAAGACATGAAAACAAAAACGAAAAAGCAGTGTTCCTCTCTTAAGGCATTCACCAGTGCTGGAGAGCAAATGTGTAATCATCATTTACACTATGATAAGTGATGTGTTGGATACGTATGTTAAAGGAACATAGTGGGTACAGCAATTTTGTACCCCTGAGGGTGGAGTAGGCTTGAAAGAAAGATGTCACAGGTGATAATTAAGACTTGGCAGAAGAGTAGACCTTTCCAAGGAGGAAAAAATGCACAGGCAAAGTAGCTCTAAAGGCATGAAAGCATTTAGAAAAGCATTTTAATAATGCCTGATGGCTACATCATTATTAAAGAATCTTAAATCTGAGAGATTTAATTCAAGGTTTAAAATATAGTTAATAAGAGAATAAACAGAATGAACCTATGTAATAGTAACTATTTGCTGTCGCATCAAGCCAGCTTTGCTACCATTTCTCACATTTTTGTCTTTTCTCCCTTCCCTTCCTTACCTTTGTTCATGCTCAGTCTGTCTCCCAGGCACCCTGCACACACTTCCTCTCTACTTATCCACATATATCCTTTCCTTTAAGATCTAACTCAAGCTAGATACTTTCCAAGATTTCCCTCAGTAACTTCAGACCTAAATGCTTTCTTTCTTGTCTCTTTACAATTTTGTCTTTAATGTCCTTTGTTTCTAAGGGGTTTTTTTTGGGGGGGGGGGTTTAAAGAGGATTTCTTGTAACGGGCTATGCTCCTACCTAGATAATAAATGCCCTTAGGACAGAAAGCATGCCTTGCACATATCATACCATCCGCCTATAGTTAATACTGTCTTTGAAAATGGAATAAATCATCACGGGATCTCTGACAAATTTGGGGGAAATAAGTGATTTTTCAGTTCTCTATGGTGTTAAGATGTTCAGAACTCTGCTTTTCCTGCTGTTCTCTGGGTGTGTCTGTGTATATAAATGCTTTTTGGCTTGAGTGTTTTGTGGTTTATGGTTATTGATAGCATAAAAATATAGATTTTTTTTTTCTAATACTACTAAAAACTTTAACATGTGCTGGGCAGGTAGTTTACCAGTAATTAGAATCTAGATGGTATTCAAGTATTTCAGGTTTTATTAGGAAAATCTTTATAATTCTTTAAAAGGCTAAGCATTTGGTTATGGAAGGTTTTGTATTTCTGAAGTTTTGCTTCAAAATGAGCCCCTCCAAGTAAATAATGCAAGTATGCCTCACTTAATGCTATTAACCTGACATATTGCTGCTTGGTTAATTTTATTATTTCTTAATTTTTATTAAAATTCAGATATATGCCTGAGCACAGTGGCTCACATCTATAATCCTAGTATTTGGGAGGCCAAGGCAGGTGGATTGCCTGAGCTCATAGGTTTGAGACAAGCCTGAGCCAGAGCAAGACCTCATCTCTAAAAAATACCTGGACGTTGTGGAAGCGCCTGTCATCCTGGCTACTCAGGAGGCTGAGGCAAGAGAATCGCTTAAGCCCAACAATTTGAGGTTGCTGTGAGCTATGACAGCATGGCACTCTACTGAGGGCGACAAAGTGAAACTTTGTCTCAATAAAAAAATATATATATATATATGTGTGTGTATTTCATTGGGAAAAACTTAGCTTAACCACATACAGTGTCAAAATTTAGAGTGAAGAAAATATTTTAAAATAATCCTTTTGTAAGACGAGTAATTTGTTCCAAAATGGGGGAAGGAGGGAAGTGGTCAAGCCATTTGTTTGAGAGCAAAAAATGTGACAAACCTAGACGACAACCTCTGGGAGAGTGGTGACAAGACAACAAACTGTCTTTTATAAAAGGTGTTGTGAAGGCACAAGAAATGTAAGTAAAGGGTTCAAAGAGATAGGAAGAGATGTTTATTGAGACTCTACTCTGTGCCAGCTAACATTATCCCCGAAGTAAAGTTTTTTGATTTTCTTTTTTTTACCCTGACATACACCAATCTGGCAAGGTCATATACTCACCTTTTTTTAGGTAGAACAGAAGCCTTTGAAGCCATGTCAGTCACCTTCTGATTCTAGGTACCATGAGGGCATGTTTTCATATACAGACTCTGGGCCATCTTCTCTAGTTTGTAAGAAATGCTCTTGTGCATGAGTTAGATATTTTACTTATTGAATTGATGTGGGACAGCCAGGAAGTGGAGGACTTATAGATATCACTTCTTTTTCTTCATGGATAAGGCACTCAGGGGTGGTACCTGTGCTCAAAGGAGTAGGACGCTGGCCCCATGGGACGCTGTGCCGAAGGTGGTGGGTTCAAACCCAGCCCCGGCCAAAAACCGAAAAAAACAAACAAACAAAAAAAAAACACTCAGACTCACACAAAATTGGCGTATACACCAAAGACTATTTTCAGCTTCAGATCTATTTTTGTCAAATAACTGAATCTTTTTTACAATCTCTATATTCCATCTTATTAGTATATTTTTCCCCATTAATGAAGGAATTTATACAAAATGTGTAGCACAGAAACTATTCATCTTTGCTTTTATAGCAAAGTATTTTACTGACATATACTATTGAAATATCTTTCCATAGTGCTATTTTTATAATTGAGGAATATTGCCTATAGTATATTTAGTTTAGGTTCTAGCAGATGTTTATAGTTTGTTTAAAGTATTGGTTTGCTGTCCCTTTTATCTCATTAAAAATTCTTAGAGTAGAGACATAATATACAGAGTTTTCCAACTTTAATTTGTCATTTGAATTGTACTTAATAGTGAAGTTCTTTGAATTTAAGACTTTCTTAAAAAGCAAACATAATGATTATATTTTGGATTTTTAAGTCATGATAAAGAAGTCCAAAATACAGTTCTGCTAATTACATTTAAAAAACAAGTATTAGGGTGGTGCCTGTGGCTCAGTGAGTGGGGTGCTGGTCCCATATACCAAGGGTGGTGAGTTCAAACCCAGCCCTGGCCAAACTGCAACAACAAAAAAAATGAATAAATAAATAAACTTAATTTAAAAAAAAACAAAAACAAGTATTAAAACCTGTGAATATCCATAATTTTGTTTAGATTTTGAATGATACAATCAGCTTAATGTATCCATGTTAGGCAAATTGAGCTCTTTCATATCTGCTACACACTCACACATGTACACACAGATATAAGTGGTATAGTATTTGTGAAACTTGAAGTTTATATTTCAGATTCATTCTCATATTTATGCTTCTGTTTACTTTGTGTTTTAAATGTAGTCTCAAAAAAATTGGTTTTCTCTCAGAGTGGACACTTAACCTGGTGTTGTTATATAATGGCCTTTGTTATCTTCCCCCCAATTCACACACCGCTGTAAGTGCCTTCTCTGGCACAATGAAAATCCATCCACAGAGCCAGGTCACTTGTTTCGTGCATGATGAATGTTTGTTTATTCTTGATCAAGTCACATAGATCTGGATGTTAGAGATAAACATGCTTCTGCTGATAATTTCATAACACATGTTTCTCTTTTCTTCTTGTCTCTGACAGTTACCCGGCTGTATGTGAATTCTTACAGCACAATAACTTGTTATCTATACTCCGAGCCCATGAAGCCCAAGATGCAGGGTGAGCATTTTGAGGGTCTGTGAAGACCATGCAGCGCCCATTTGCTAGAACTTCCTCACTTTGCTCAGGCTGTGCAGGCCCCCTTTTCCCAGACTCATGTCCACAAAGAATTAGGTCTTAAAATTGTCTTCTGATGGGTGACACAGGTATGGCAGAGTCCTGGGGAATCGGTGGCTGCAGAAATGTTGTAAAGTCCCCTCTAAGGTGCTTCCATCTTTAACTTGAACAAGCCACTTTCGAACTTGTCCTAAACATTGTACGGGAACCTTCTTATATTTCTCTCCTTCCTGCTTTTACCACTGCCCTGTAAGTGAGCAAATTGTCAGCTACTTCTCTGCCTTGATAGGAAATGAGAATAAGAATGACACTTAAACATTTAACCATCACACATTGTACTCTTGTTTTAAAGAATGCCATCCTGATCCCTTTACAGTTTTAAAGGAAAAAAAAAAAAGAGAGACATTTAAACAAAGGTGAAAAAAATCATTGGTTCTAATTACCAAATGAGAATATAAATCCAATTTTGTCTTGTCTGGTAAATTTTTAAGATGTAGACCAATTTTAAATTTTTAGAAGACTAAGAAGTATCTGATACTGACTTTAATGATATATTAAATCCACATTAGAGAAAAACCAGCATAATTAATTTTAAGATTTGAGGATTGATACCAGTTCTCAGTAGGCCCCACTGATAGGCATTGTTTTCATAGTCTGGGGTTTCTGAAAAGTGAGAATACTTCTTTTTTTAACCTGTATGCTAAAATTGGAAATATAGATGCCATATCCATGATATCCCTGAATCAAGGCAGATTCTGAGTTACTTTCGAAATTAGATGTTTGCAGTCAACAGGTGTGAGCTGATCAGTGTGTTAATAGCTGATGTTTGAAGTACCTTGTTTGTGTACCCAACCAGTCAGACCTTCAAATAAATTTTCTCACTTTTTAGGGCTATAGAGTCACCATACTATTTTAGCTGACATTTCCAGTACCTTTTGGGACAGATTAATCTTAATCAGACTACATACCTGAAATCAGTGGCTTATTTGAAATTGTGTTAACTGCATTGATGATTAACAATTTTTTTGTTTGTTTAAAATATGCAGTTGATTGATTCGTTAGGAAAATTGAGATTGTGTCACCCAGTTTCTTTGTTCTTGTTTGTTATCAAGTAGGCATAGCCAGCCTCAGTCTATAAAGTCAAGCTACTAGGAGTAAGAGTGTTACATCTTTTACAGTAATTTTTATCTCCACAAAAAGGCTCAGTCTCATAATCAGAATAAATACTTCTAGACATTTCAGAAGGTTTTGAAGGGTGAATTTGGGGGTTGGAGGGCAATGTAGTATGTCTGAGTAGTTACAAAAAGAGAGGAATCAAAGGAATTTTTGAAATTGTAAATTTTAAAGTGGCTATTTATCTAACAGTATTTTTTGAGCTACCTTTAAAACCAAGTATATTAAGAATGGTTAGTCTACCTGAAGTAACTGTCACAGAAGAAAAACACTGAAACACTGAAGAAAAAATAAAATTTTGTGTTATAGGGGTGTTTCTACGCTGATATTCCTTAAATCTGTTCTATAGCAGTCATGAGATACATTTTTACCCTGATGGAAAAGAGCCAGAGTCTCCTATATATTTTGATTATTTGAAAATTAATCATGTTATAAATTACTTTAGTCTTAATAGAAGAAAACTAACTGGATTGTTGGTTTATTTTCAAAGTTCTTGTGAATATTTTATTTTGTTTAGTTATTACTTTGCTTAAAAAAATCTTTGACCTCCAGACACCAGCAGAGGTTGGTAATAAATAAAATTCTAAATTAGAGACAGCTTCAATTTTTAAAATTCATAGATTGAAGGAGATATCCTTTAAAGAGAAAATTGCTTAGTCTAGCCCAAATACCTACATGTAACTTTTACAGAATTATTGTAGATTTATAGATTAATTGACCTGGTTATTAGTGGCAAGTCTTATGTATTCCTCTGTACGTTTGGTGTTTTATATCAAAAATATTGTAAGTCTTCTGAGAAATATGGTGGCCCAAAAGTACTTGTGAAACTTAGCCTTTGCCTTCTCTGTTGAACTCATGGATATGAAGTATGGTTTTTCCACTGAATTCCACTCTCCCCTGAGATTTGCAAAAGTTGTAAATACCTATCTGGAAATTATACTCTGATTATACTCTTTGAAACCTCTGAAAAAGATTGATGTCTATGTGGAACAGACTTCACAGAGAAATTTTTATTTAGTGTTATGTAGCTGAACCTTTTTGAATGATGAAGCTTTAACTCATTTGATTTTCTATTTCTAAATCTATGATGTTGATGTATTTTTTTCTAGCCTTGTTTTAACTTCTATTTATTGTTTTTAGGTATCGCATGTACAGGAAAAGCCAAACAACAGGCTTCCCTTCTCTAATTACAATTTTTTCGGCACCAAATTACTTAGATGTATACAATAACAAAGGTAATTGTTTTTAAATCCTTTTTGCAATTTTATATAATGTGTATTCTTAAGCTTTTTTATTTTGGTTCAGTCTTAAAAAGTTAATTTTTTAACCATTCTTTTCTTCTCTTACTTTTTCAGTTATTGTATGATACACATTTTTTGTTTGTTCTTAGGGATACAGATTCAGTTGGTCAGCAGCTGGGCCCAGCACTGTTATTTTCCAGATGTTTTCTAGGACATTTTAATATGTAGCAGAGTTGACAGCTGCTGCTGTGATAGATGGAAACTTTAAAAGAAATAATAATTGGAAGTAATCCAAAATCATACTTCTTAAAAAGCATGTGGATTTAAATAATAGGGGGTTGTGCATGCAATGGAGAAAGAAAATAAGCAAAAAAGAAAAAAAGAATACAAAAGGTATAGCTTGAAGTTCAAATTCAAATTGCGTTTATTCAGCACCTACTCTGAATCAGCTTCTGTGCTAGACAAGTATGTGCTTATTTCTTTAAAATATTAATTAAATTTCAAATATTACTAGCTACTTCACCCCTTCCTTTTTTCATATACAGAGAGAGGCCCTGTGGTTTCTTGCAGCGCTCAAGGTCACTCAGTTGGGAAGTAATGAACGGGGCTCAAACCCACTCTTTGGTTCATTGTGCTGTGCTTTCTTTCTGAAACTCCATACCTGTGTGTCTTAAAAAGATTAAAAAAAATCAAGAGGGCATTATATGCTTACTGTGGGAAAAAGAGGGAGAGCCAGCGATTGTTAGTTTCTTTCATAAAGATAATCTCTTTGTTTAGAAATAATGTGAGGTGTGTATAGCTGTCAGAATGGGTCTTGAATGTGAAAAAGCCATTAACTCTAGCAGGCACTGGTCTGGATATTAGACATGGGCAGCGTGTCTCAGGGTGACTTACTGAGGTTAAGAGAAATGGACATGTGAAGAGAAAAGACAGTCAGATGATACGTATAATGTCACATATAGCCCAGAGGTGACAAAAAAGGCAGCCCGGTTTCCAAGGCAGTGTGAAAACTCCGGGAATTAGGAGTCAAGGCCCTGGCTCAGATCAGTTGTGATGGGTGTCTGACTGGCCTAGGCCTGGTGTCCAGGATGCCTGATGGGACCCTTGACCACCTTTATTCCCAAGCAGCTATGGAGTGACCTCCATCCTTGACAGCTCATTCCCTTGGTTTCCCTCAAGTATTCCATCCTCTAATTCCTCCTGCGCAGAGCTAGACCCTGCCCCCCATACGTGCCAGAGCGATGAGTCCTGCTTCAAAAGGTGAACCTCAGTGCCACCACACATCTCATCCTGGCTCACTTCCTGCCAGACAGCTCCCTGTGTCCTAGAGATGGAACATGTGACTCTCAGACTCCTCTCCCCATAGTCCGGAGAGTGGCCTGTGCTGGATGGAGTTGGCTCTAACAATGCAACTGTTTCCACTGCCATTCCGAGCGTGGACGGTCCTCCTCTTGCCAGGAAGCACGGCTATCAGTGGGTACAGTACAGGTTCTGTCACAGCTGTGGGGTGCAGATGTGGGGTAGTGGGCACAGTTCCTGGAAGAGAGGTGCTGCCCTTAGCAGTCTGTGGCAAGAGGAATACACAGTCAAATAAAACACATTCTCTGCATGCCACATCTTGTAGGCAGTTGGCAAAGTAAGACATTGGGGTGATTTAACAAAAATATAAGATCCTCTGATTAATTATAAACTAAGATAGCCGAACACTAAATATGTTTGACAGGCGGTAATTTTCTAGAATGGTCAGAGAAGCTCTGCATATTAAATATGATGTGGATGTGAAAAGAATGGTTAACATTTGATTAGAAGGAAAATGTAAAGTCAAGGTCAGTGAATTTTGTATGAAATTGATGATTGGGTGGGGATTCTCACTCTTGCAACAAAAGTCCCCAGAGGTAATGGCAAAGAGCTCAGGAGCTCAGTCGGTCATATTGCATATCTCACCTTGATCCTACAATTTATCAAAAGCATATAAAATATGAACACAGATTTTTATCATTCTATAGCATTAGATATTTTTCCTATTAAACTTAAGGAAGGAAATGCA
The DNA here is from genome assembly GCA_963574655.1 of Perodicticus potto. Taxonomy (NCBI): domain Eukaryota; kingdom Metazoa; phylum Chordata; class Mammalia; order Primates; family Lorisidae; genus Perodicticus; species Perodicticus potto. Next base: position 50,816 of record CAUYRH010102435.1, on the reverse strand, counting down.
CCCCCAAAAGTCATTTTCTTGCCAGAGACTGATTGGTAAGTGGCACTTACTATGCTTACAAATTTTCTAATCAGTAAACACAAATAGCAAAAAAAAAGAAATGAAGAAAATGGGACTACTACTTCATAAAAACAGATTAAGACTCCTCCCATGTTTTACAATTCTATTGCTTGATACCAATAGCTATTTTCCACGTAAGATGCATGTCGCTTCTTTTTGTATAGTCCTGACTTAACAAGGTTGAGACTTAAAAAAAAATAGACACCAGTCTATCATCACTATCTTTGGTATTTAGTATTTCTATCACTGTGTTTCTTGCCCTTTGGGGTAGGTCGCAGTCTCTTAAGAAGGGAATAGAAGCATTTCATCTTGGGAACCTTTTCATAAAAGAAAAACATTTTTTAGAAAAAAAGATAAACCGGTAAGGAGAAAGATGTATTCTTCAGTTTGAGCATAATTTCAAAAGACTTTTGTGTAAAATTTCTGAAGCACTTTAAAACTATTATGCTAACAGTGTATACATTATGTGGGAGTGGGAGTCAATTATTCACTACTAAAGTGAGAATTACTGTATTTGAATAAAATTAATGTTAACTAGAATTTTTAAAAGCAGTTCAATAAAATTGAATTGCAAGCACCTTCCAGACATATTCAGTAGAAAAATAGCTCTGAATAATCTGTGATTTGATTCTTAGAAACAGATGATCATAAAGGACTTGGCAATTATAACCTAATAGTTAAAGTATACTTTGATTCTTAAAGCTCTGTAGATTATGACAGCCATCATTCTCTTTGGCACAATGAAAGAGAGAGAGAGATAGGTTTATTCTGCCTTCATAAAGCCAACTTAAACCAATAGTAGCTGTAATCAGATTCATTTTTAATGTCCCATAGTTGTGATTAGTAGTTTACACTTGGCCTGAAGCTATGATAAAACCTCTGTATGTTGACCACCCAAGGGACTGTAAAATTAGATCAATTTAAGGAGGTGGTCACTGTTGGAGGGTGATCAGCTATGGAGGCTCTAATCTTAATTCAGAACCTTCTGTGGACTCGGTGTCCCATCCCTTGATGGAGCCCACAGGAATTCATTCAGTTCCCATGCTTTCTAGCCTCTGCTGACTTGCTTTCTTCCCTGTCTTCCTGCTTCTGTTTCCTCACTCTGACAACTACTGGAACAAGATGCCAGAGCAAAAAAAAAAAAAATTTTGGCTTAAATCACAGCTCTGCCATTAAAGAATTACCTCATTAAAATTTTTAGAACATGCAATGACATTTCTATAAAATGAGGGGAAAAAAAGTTCTTTTGTGAATAATACACACAGTTGCTTTGCAACAACATGCTGTGCCATAGGAAGACATATCATTGACGGTTTTGTGTCATTCCTCTGCCACGTTAGTGCTGGGCGTCACAGAAGCAGGCAGGTGACCCCTCTTCCTCCGCCTCTTAGGACTGTGCTGTATGGCTCAGCCTACCATGATGACCTTGTTCTCTCCTTCTCTCTGAGAGAACCTTTGCTTTAGCCAAATTATTCTGTTCTTTGGCCTGACCAACTTTTGGCTTTCTGTTCTCTATGTCTTTGCCTATGTGCTGCTTTTCATCGAAATTCTCTTCTTGCTCTTCTGCCTGTCTGAACAAACTAGACCCACGCCAGTCGCTCGTTCCATGAAGACTTTTTTCATAGATCCTTCTCAGAATGTCCGAAATGCTGGTCATTTTTTTTTCTTGCACTTAGCATTTACTATTTTTTTTCTAATTAGATTTTCTTAATTAGATTATCATAAATTTGAAGCATGAGGCTTTTTGATAGACATTGTAAAGCCAAGTTGGACACCTCATTCATGGTAGGCAGTCAATAAATGGCATTGATTGAAGTATTTTGTGGTTTTTTTCCCTGAGAATTAATAGCAAGACAGTGCTGAAAAGTACCCTGTCAATATTGACTCACAGATCTTTATCTCACTTTAAATTACTACTATAACCGGTGCTGATACACTTTCCAAATTGGAGTTAAACATTTGCAGAGTACTTTACACATTTGAATTGTGAGTATTCTCATGTACAGTTGTAGATCTAAAGAAAAAGCCATTTCCTTTTTTCTCAAATACACCAAGCAGAAGAAAAAATGCAGTAATGGCACAGAGCTTTTTTTATTTTTTTAATAATTTGCCAGCTACAAAAGCGACTTGAACCTTATCTACTCATCAGTACAGCAAACCTTTATTGATACCTTACTGTATTCCAAACACCATCCTAGGTGTTGGAGATACACATTAAGCAAGACAGCCGTGGTCTTTGCCTTGGTGTACTTAAATATCTGGTAGTATGATAGACATTAAATAAATAATTTTGCCAGTATTTATTTACATATATTTGGAGAATACTACAAAGGTAAGAGTGAGATGTGAGATTGCAAATTAGTCTGTGGGGACAACTCAGAGGGAGTGGCCTTTAAGCAAGCTCAGCGAGACTAAAATCTCTCAGGATTGAGAAATACAGTGGAAGATGTTAGTACTAGCTTCACAAACTCAGTTTGGCCAATAACTGTAATGACGTGTTTTACATCTTAATATAAACACTTCAGTCTATTTTCTTGCTAGAGATACCCTATACTTCAGAAGAATCTAATGTAGGTGACAGTAGATTTCTGTGTGGGATACCGGCTATCTGTAGTTCATTTGGGTTGTTGGGTGGGTGGGTGATGGGATAGGTGGATGGATATATGATATATATACAGAGAAGTATAAACATACATTCCAAGGGTTGTATTTCACCTCCAGGAAATGCTAGTGACAGTAAAATTAAGGACATTTATTAAATAAAAATGTATTTTAGGTTTCAGAGGAAAAATCTAATGGCAGCCAAACTACTTGAGCAATCAGGACCAGAGATTAAAATGACTACCAAAAAAAAGGTCAATTCAATATTAAAGCAATTGAAAGAGAAGTAAAAATTGAGTTTAGAAGATGTACATGAAACACATTGTTTGCTAAAATTCTGTAATGTAAAAGTCTACTCTCTTGTTAAGGAAAATACATATATGATATCTTAGACTTATAAACTAAATAAATTGCTGAAGAAAAGCATTATAGTCTTATAAAAACTTGACTTTTTTGATATTTTCACATATTTTCAAATGAAAAAGTAGTCATGAGTTTCATGAAGATACCATTTATAAATAGCGAATCTCTGGCTTGAAAGGAAGATAGCATTGTAAGGGAGAATTGACTTGCTAATATAATGACCCAGGGTAAGCATTTTATTAGTAGTCATGATGTGAACATATAGGGGCAGATGCTACAGAGCAGAAGCTTGCTTGGTCCCCTGACATTTAGCCAGAGACCTCAGTTGCTCCGTCTGCACCATGTGGTGTGGCCAGACATGAGAAGCTCGTTCTATACAGCACCACAATTTTTTCCCAGACGATCCAGCAATATCTTTCACTAACTTATAGATGTCTGATACCCCTCCATTTCAGGAGCCAGATTCAGAACCAATTAGATGAGAACCTGAGTGAGAGAGGGAGATGAAAGGTCTCTAAAAGGAGAGTTCAGTCTGAACCCAGTCTTCCCTGAGTAACTTCCCTGCCCCTTCACGGCAGCGCATCAAGAAGTCCCTTCCCCTATGAAGTTGAGCCATATTTTATAGCAAAGTTTCATTTCTGTAGATTCTTAGGCTTGTGTGAATCACAGATGTGCCCTTGAACTTCATCATCATCACAAACATTTTTAAAGCATTTTGGTATCCTTACAATAACAGGTATAAATATGATCATATTCATTACTGATGAAAGGCTGGGCCACAGAGGGATTGTATACTTTCCCTAAGCAAGTTGGTACCAGATTGCCTCATCTCAAACCTAAAGATTCTCTTAACTGGTTTTGAGCAACTATTTGCCCCAGATCACTTATTTCAGTGTAGTGCTACGTACTCATGCTAGTATTTTGTGATTTGATATTTTCTAACAAATGGTAGGCCAATGGATGTGTTTGTTTTTGTTTTTTGACTAAAGCTAAAAAATAAGAAAGACAACCTCCTCCCCCCAAAACTAAATCATTACTTCAATTATTTGATAGATTATTATTCTTTAACTCCCTGAGAATATGATAGCATTATATGTAGGACACATATACACTAAAACGACAACTTCTTATAATTGTGATTAAACCTAGAAAAATTTTCGCTATTGAAAGATGATATACAATGTAAGAGTTTATGAAGGAACAAAGGAACAAAGCAGAATCTATAAACAAAACCTTAGCATTAACTCCTTTTGTTATCGTATTGTATACTATGAAGTGCTAGAAAAAAGTGTATGTAAACGTTTAAGGCTGAAGAGAAATTGAGGTTCAGTAGTTTTGATTGGCTTTTCAGACAGATCACCCCTCTATAAGATGGATGAATAAAATCCAATACAGAAATGTTGCAACCTGAAGACTCCTGTCTCTGCTTTCAATATCCAGGACTCTTCAAAATGTGTAATTAATCAAACTGTGATTATAATTGTATTTACCATTGTCATTATCACCATCACGTTGAATGAGATAGGTCGATATATTTTCTTTAAAGTATCTCGATATATTTTCTTTAAAGTATTAGAATGGCAATATATTTAGTAAATGTAAATATTTCCTTTCTATTGTGATAGCACATTATACATATGCTATTTTTTTCATATTTATTTATTATTTAGTTATTTATTTATTTATTTTATGAAGTCATTTGTACATAGATCATACATGCATTTATGCCTTTATGGGATTCAATGTGTTGATTATTTATACAAATTGGAGTACTTACATTATACTAATGAACATAACTTTCACCTCATTTACCCAATTACAGCATTAAGACATTTGTGTTCTACACCTGATAGATCCAACTTGTACTTGCAATATGCTCCATAGGTGTGGTCCCCCTACTAACCCTCTCTCTGTCGGCCCACCCCCCCCTTCTCCTCTCTCTGCCCTTCCCTCCTTCATCCTAGGCTATAGTTGTGTTTCATTTTTCATATGCAAGTGTGAGTGGTTATAAATTGGTTTCACAGTAGTACTGAGAACATTGGATATTTTTTTTTCCATTCCTGAGATACTTTACTAAGAAGAATATTTTCCAGCTCCATCCATGTACACATTTATTTTTTAATTCTTTATTAAATCATAACTGTGTACAATAATGCATTTGTGGGGTATAATATGCTGATTTGATATACAATGTGAAATGCTTACATCTAACTGATTAACAATTATTCTTATAAATAGCATATAATAATAGTAATACAAATAACATTTTTGAGCACTTACTTTGTTCCAGACACTGTTCAAAGAATTCTATATATAAATCCATTAAATCTCTCAGCAACTCAATGAATAACCTTATAATTTTGATTTTAGTGATGAAAGACTAGAAACCAGAGGGGCTGCATCCTTTGTCCCAGGTTCACACGTGTGTCGTCTTCCAGCACAGGGACTGAAAGTCAGCAGACTGGCCTTGGATCCCACAGTTTAACTTCTGCCTCTGCTTTTCTGCCTCCAATTTATTATGTGAAAAGTTCCTGGGCAGTGTCTGCACTAATCTGCTATTCAACTCATGGCTTCATTATGGTTAGGTGACTGTTCTTCAATAAAAAAAGAAAAGCTTTTGAAATGAAGAGTCACTTGCTATCCCTTTAAAATTACATGAGTGTTATATATCCGCATATCTGAATTATTGAAAGAATGAAGTTAAAGTAACTTTTACATTTTTCTACAATAAATAATTTATTTCTCCTTTTAAAATGTATCCACTAAAGTATTTATACTTTTGCTTTTGATTATTGGGCTCTGCTGTGAAAGTGTCATTGCTGCAGGCCACTTTCTAAATAGGTTAGTTTTAGTCCAGTAGTCACTTACACTTAAACATTTAAATAATGAAAAGGAGGATAAAATAGAAAATAACTCATTAAGATTTAATATTTAAAGCTTACTCTTCAGTACATATTTTAATCAAATTACTCTACATATAACCTATCTTTGCTGTAACAAACCATCTTCTTGATTTTATAAAAGTTACTATGTAATTGTATATTTAGTAAGTTAAATAATTGTGACACTTCAGCGAAGTAAAATGCAGTGTGTGGGCAATCCTTGCTTTTCACAAAGCTTTGCATATAGAATTACACAGGGTTTCCCTTTTGGGAGCCCTTACGGGGGATGAAGGCAGCACCTCAGTGCTGAATCCTCCACACAGATACATGAGCAAGTGCTTTTCCACTGCCAGTTGAACAGCATCCGTCAGGATATCTCTCACGGCACTGATTTCCTTTTTTTCTGGTAGATCTGGTGGTTATTTGATACTTAGACTGCGCTGAAAACACTTCTAGAATTCTAATTCTGCATAAAGCATCTACTGGAGAAAGAAACAATTAACAAATCTCCTGTAAATAATGTTGGAATAAATGGGTCATCATTTGCAATTCATTGTCTAGAAATTCTAGACCTGCAAGAGACTCTTCCATTTTATCCTAACAGTGTCCAGAAGTCTGCCATGACCCACAGAAAAACAATGTTGCTATCAAGTGTAGGAACTTACCTCATTACCAAGGAAATCTTGGCAATAACAACCTAGAACCATGGTAGAGTTATAGCTCAACGCTTGATAAAAAGTAAGACTTGAAGGTGAAACTGATCCATGCGTACCTATAATACCAGTTTTAAGGTGGCTCCCCCCAGAGTGTAGTTACCCTTATTATGCATTTGGAGCTGGGAAGTATCAGCTGCATTGAATGAGCGCAAGCACAGGCCTGCTGTTTACTATGTCGGTACCATCTCCAGTAGCTGAAAGCTTAAGCTAAATCTCTTTTTCTGTTTTTAGTCTAGGGTTGCTTAAGCCTCATTTTTGCATTATTGTACATGGGCCATTACAAAAGTTTTGAGATACCCCAAAATCTGAAAACATAAAATTCAAGCAGATGGGCACAAGTAAAGCCTTCTTGGCAACACTGATAAGCTGAGCAAGTTGAAACTTGCACAGATGAATCGGAAAGGACTCTGTCAGCTGTGTTTCTTGGAATTGAAATAATGAACCATGACACAGACCGTCTCAAACCTTTCATAGAGACCCAGGCAACATAGATTTAAACTTTAAGAAACTTACCAGCTAAAACCAGTAAGGAACACTTAACTGCCAGCAATTCTTTCTTATTGACCAAAAAATACTTAATAGAAAACATTAACGTACTCTATGTGAAACCGTAATGTTAGAAATTATTCACAATGTCTGACTGAACATAAGCAACTTGCAAGGATCAGTTTTTAGACCTAAATTCTCTGGGTCCCAGTACGTAGATGTGAAACATTGGTGAGAATTATAACATGGCAAATTATTAAAATTAGATAGTCATGCCCCCCCCTTGAAAAATTTGAAACTGACTTATAATACTTCACATTTCTCAGATCCCAAATATTTAATCTAATTTCATATATTATAATGTATGTTAATCATGTATGTTAACTTATTTGATCATTCTGAAAAGGAGAGGATAAGCATTGGTTTTCCTATTTTACAAGTTCAGAAGGTAAAACTCAAATAAGGAGAAATATTTGTCCCAGTTTGTATTCATGAGCTTTCTTCAGACTTCTAGTCATGTGGTTAGTTGTATTGTTAGTATTTGATGAGTTATATGTTTCATGTTTCTGAAAATATCCGTTTCCTTTTTGCTTTGTCTGCCAGCCAACCTTCTTTCTTCCTTTCTTTCTCTATCTTCTTAGTTCATTTTCTTTATTCATTTATTTTTGGGACAGAGTCACATTCTGTCTCCCCCTAGGTAGAGTGCCGTGGCGTCATAGTTCACAGCAACCTCAAGCTCCTGGCCTCAAGTGATCCTCCTGCCTCAGCTTCCCAAGTAGCTGGGACTACAGGTAGCCACCACAACGCCCAGGCAGTGGTCTCGTTCTTGTTCAGGCTGGTCTGGAAATCCTAAGCTCAGGAGATCCACCCACCTCAGCCTCCCAGAGTGCTAAGATTATAGGCATGAGCCTCCGCACCTGGCGCTCGTTTCATTTTCTAAGTCTATTCCCTTAGGCCTTTTCTTCAACCAATAAAGTTGAGCATCATCAGACACATTCCAGACATGCTATGGTAACACTACAAATGAAGAAAAGAGTTCTATGCCTTCTTCATCCCTTCTGTAATCTTCCTTCCGCTTAACTTTACCCAAAATGCTGTATTTAAACAATACATGATTGTTAAACATGATTGTTTAAATACAGCACTTTGGGTAAAGTTAAGTGGATTTGGTAATACTGTATTAAGTGGTTCATGATTTGCTAATATATTAAGGGAAGCACATATGTGCACACAGTGTGTGCACACGTAAAATCTTAAGATTGATTCATTGTTTCATAGAAATATCTAATACGGTCTTCTTCCTCATGTAGGGTAAGAGAATGCCATGCATGTTTACTGTAGGAAACTTGTAATCAAGTTAAGGAATGTGTTGTAGGTACCACAAAGGATGCATGTGAGGTTTAGGAGGTATACAAAGGTCGACAAAGATATTTCTACCTAGCGAGTAAGAGGAACAGAGCAAAGGCTAGACGTGGGCATAAAAGGATATGTAGTCGAGTACATGAGTGTCCTTGATACAGACAAAATCATTATCTCACAGCTTCAAATAAGTTGTGCATACCTACTGTTTATAGCTAGTACTTAATAAAATATTTCAGATTCCTTGAAGTTTAGTCACTACACAGAACTTACTGAGAATTTGCCTATGAAGGACCCTATGTTAGGTACTGAATCAAAGGATGTAAACTTTAAGTTTCTCAAAGTGAAGGATATCATTATGCTCAAATCACCTAAAAATTGCAGACTTGGAATTCATCTTCATACATGACATGAAATGTACTTTGTGCCAAAGCTCATTAGTTACAAAGTAAAAGTGAGTTATTAATTTAATCCTTGCTCACAAATATAGAAACCATTATGAATTAGTAAATTTCCCTTTACCTCAGGGATTTAACAATAGTAATAAAGGAATATTTTTTAAAACAAGAATAGGACATTGATAAAAAAAATAAAGAGAAGAAGAATAGGACATTGAGTGGGGAAAAAAGGAGACAGGAGTTAGAGGTTTGATGTGGATGTGGAAGAACTGTAGAGACTGCAATCACACATGCTGCAATGCATACTGCAGAAAAGCATGTACTATGTGAATGTACATATATATCTTCACAAATTTTAAATGAAAATAATACTCAGTAATCATCATGAGAAAATAGAGATTTTTTTTTTTAAATGCATAGTATCTCTCTCAGAATCAAACCCCCTTTCGGGAAGCATACCACTGTATAATGCTAAAATACGTGTGCTGTAGAGCGCATTGGTCCTACCTCAAGAATTTTACCCGCCAAGCTGTTATGTCTCCTTCCATGACGATAGGACTTGGCCAGAAGAACACACTGATGCTAGTTTTTCTGGTTAGGGCATCTGCAGATGGAAGGATTGGAATGAAAAAACATTCTGGATCTATTATGCAATTTTTTTTTTTTTTTTTTTGCTATTTCTGGGTGGATTATAATGATTCTGGAATGCTCCCATTTGGTTCCCTCTCATCTTTCTTTCTTTTCTATCTTTCTTTCTCTTCTTTTGAAGATGGAAATAGATGTTCAATTAGAGATAAGAAGAAGAAAGATGAACAGTGAGCAAAGGAATAAAATTCAAGTCATTTTCAGTTTTTTTGACCACCTTTCTTCTCTCATATCTTAAAACAAGACTAGTAGTGTCCAGAGTTCCTGAGCTGTGTTGGAAGCATTATAGTTCTAATGTTTTATAGCTCTAGTAAAAGCTAAAAGTTTTTCAGAAAGAGAACCTTGTATTCTCCTTGAAATCCATCTGGTATGTGCTGAGCCCATCCATAGTTTGGTGAACTAGTCAATTCCTCTTGTTGGCAATATTTTGATAGTTTTTCTTAAATTAGAAGATCCTATCTGACTTTGTTGTTGAAACAGTCTCACTTTGTCATCCTTAGTAGAGTGCCATGGTGACACAGCTCACAGCAGCCTCAAACTCTTGGACTCAAACAATTCTCTTGCTTCAGCCTCCCTACTAGTTGGAACTACAGATGCACTCCCCCAAGCTTGGCTGTTTTTTTTTTTTGTTTGTTTGTTTAGTGGGCCTGGGCTGGGTTTGAACCCACCAACCCTGGAGCATGTGTGGCTAGGGCCCTAACCCCTAAGCACAGGCACCCAGCCTTTTTTTTTTTTTTCTTTAGATAGGATCTCCTCTGACCCAAGGCTAGAATGCAATGACCTCATCATAGCTCACTGAAACTTCAAACTGTCGAACTCAAAATCCTCCTGACTCAGCCTCCTGCATAGCTGGAACTACAGGTGCATACCATGCACCTTGGTCATTTTTCAAAATTTTTTCGTAGATTTATAGAGAAGGGGTCTTGCTATGTTACTCAGACTGACTGGTCTCACATTCTTGGCATTAGGTGATCCTTTGCTCTTCGGCCTCCCAAAGTACTAGGATTACAGGTATAAAGCCAGCGTACCTGTCTCTGATCTTTCTACTCATTCATTTCTTTGTCACCAACTTCCCTGGGTGATACAGTTTGTACAAGAGATACTGAGAAATGTTATCAAGTTCTTATGAAATATTATTTTTTATTTCAACTTAATATTAACTTAATATTTAAAGTTAAAGTAAGAAAGTGGACCAGACCTGGTAGCTTACCTATCACTCAAGGAGTTTGAGGCAGGAGGATCACTTCAGGTCAGGAGTTCAAGAACAGCCTGAGCAAGGGCAAGACTCTATCTTAACTAAAAATGCAAAAATTTAGCTTGTGTGGTGGCTCGCACCTATAGTTCTGGCTATTCAGGATGCTGAGGCAGGAGAATCACTTGAACTTAGGAGTTTGAGGTTGCTGTGAGCTGTGATGACACTGCTGTCCTCTAGCCAGGGCAGTAGAGTGAGACTCTATCTGAAAAATAGATAAATAAATAAAAAGTAAGATAGACCCCCTTATTTTACAAAGTTAGATATGGTCCAGCAGTTTAGCACATAGTTTGGTACACAGAGCAGTGGAGTGAGACACGCATTCTATTCCTGGGCTTCACTATATACGAGTGGGCCTAATTGTGTTATTAGAAATAATAGAGGTCAGGTGCTCCTTCCTCATTAACGTCACAGGAGTAGGCCCTTAATTATTAATTCTACCTCTTCACTAATGTATTTTTAAAGATTGGACAGATCCTATAGAAATGATTGTGTCCTCTTATAAGACTTTAGTTCTATATCAGAAAATGAACTGGCAGTCAGGTTTCCACACTCATGGTATGTGTATTCTTTCATTATGCCAAATTTTCTTCCAGCTCTTGTTCATACCTGCAGGTGCAGCAGAAGAGCATTTATTTCTGTGTGGTCTGGTCTGCTCTGATTGATAGTTAATAACAGAAGGCCCAAACATATGTCACGGTTTCTCCCCAGAACCCTGTTACAGTTGGGAAGTGACATGAGGTCATGTGGAATAAAGGAATTCCATGATGGTAGACTTTTGTTCTTTTTCTCTCTCTGTTTTTTCAGACAAAGTCTCAGGAGGTGGTCTTGAGTGATTTTGAATTACTACCATTTGTATTATTTATATTGCCTTAGAGATAAACCATCTTTCAAGTACTTCAGAGAAGAACACTCTGTTAGGGGCCCAGTTGAGCTTTGTCATCCCAGTGGCAGTCGGAGGCAGGTGGCAGGGGCAGAGAATGTGGGAGGTAGAAGATGAAACTGTTCTCTCTGACTTTTGTGACTGCAGATATTTGAGGCTGTTTTAGTTTATTTTCTCCTATGTGTTTTCATAATATATATATTTATCATACGAAAATATCAAAACCAATGAGTAACTCACTAATACAAGGTTATTCTAAAAGTATTTTTGCATGAATATATTATGTTGCTGAAGAAAAAAGAATACATATTGGTATATTTGCATTTGTAAGTGAAAAATACTCTTTTTTTAATCTAGAGAAAAAAATTTAAAGCCTTATTAATAGCCTATAGAATTAAAGAGAATATTGATCATTGCATTAATGATGAAATTTTTTTTTAGTAGTTTGTTAACATCAGTCAGATCAGGAAGAGATCATATAAATTATCTAAATAAATGCAGAGTTAGGTAAAGTAACTGACACCTATCTTAGAGACAGTAGGTGATCTTGGGTGTTATGAATAATTAGAGTCCATCTAGCAGTCGAGGCCTTCCAGTCCAGTGCTCACTTTTTGAAAAGACTAACCATGGAAAGAGAAAGAATCTAGGTCTAAACCTGGTAGACTTTCAATGATTTACATTGTTCGGGTGACCTGTTGTACATTCTGGGGTTCTAGAGAGACAAGAGACTTCAGATTGAGGCCCAAACTGAGTTTTGCTACTTCCTGAGTCTGACAATGGGCAAATAACTTAACCTCTTTGTTTGCTTAGTTTCAAATGTAAATGATAAGACCACTTTTGAGTGATTATAAGTATTTGTGATCATGTGTGTAAAAGGCTAATCATAGAACCTGGGATATATCAGATAGTAAATTTAGCTACTATTAAATTTCTTGGCTAGATTGATAAACTAAAATAAAACCTGAAAATGGTATTTATCGATAGGCCCTCCAAGAAATTGTGTTGAACCAAGGTCAAAGGAATAATAAGTGCTTTCATCTCACTAGCTATAAAACAGAACTACTTCTTTATTTATTGGACAAGGCTTACCTCACTTTTTAATTTGCATTGTTTTACTTAGACTCGTATTTTGGCAAATGCTAAAACCCCGTTAATTATGAATTCCATGTTCAAAGTTAAATTAGTATAACAGCTAGAACTAGAATTCATACATTAATAATTTATGAGAGACAGCAGGGAATGGTGGAAAGGGAATGAATTTGTTGTCAGGAAAAGCTGAGTTTAAATGTGAGTGAGATCTGCCACTTACTAAATAGATGCCTTGATCTTGAGCAAATTTCTTCATTTCTGAGCCACAATCCTTTGTCTGTAATATAAAGACAGTCTCCTGCCTTTAGACTTGTTGTGAGGATTATTATATAAAGTTTCTCCTTTCCTCCAGGGTCCTGTTAATTATAATATTTATTTTCCTTCCTCCTGGTACACCACCAAACCGATGTTAATAAAAAGTGAGAGATCTTAGAGGAGAAATTACTCTTCGAAAAGACAATTTATAGCTTTTAAAAGATTCTTTGGAAGATGTACGGATACATTCTGCTGTGAATATGCCCTATTCAAAAACAGTAAAGACCTTTTATGTGGAGCTAGTGCTCTGTCCGCACTTCGCAAAGATGGAAATACTTCACTTTTCTCATCCTGAGGATCTGAGTGTAGTATTAGTGTGGTAATTTGCCGTGATGTGACTTTTTTCTTTTCACATGCTTTTAATACCATCCTTAGACCAAATGATGTATGATATAAATGATAGAATAATCTAAAAGACAGAGATTTACAGAAATATGTGCAGGATTCAGAATTCAACAGTTAGAAGAGATGACACCCTCATCTCAGTGTTTACTTGTCAGCGTTTCTTGTCCCCAAGTGTCTGTCATTCTATGTTCCCACAATCCAGGTTAGGGAGCCAAAAATACGATTCAAAACGAAGGCCATACTATTAACAAGTATGGGTTTAGTTCAGTGTAGGCTTTGGAAAACACCAGCATATTTCTAGGCTGCAATCTGACACATATGTAGAGTCCGTATCACAGACAACTACATGTCCTCCTCATACTCTGCACTGATCAACCCACCTAGAAGAAGATGTCCGTTCTAGGCCACATTGGAACAGAGACATTGCCAGCGTGGCTTACATTCAGGATAAGGAGGAGCAGGAAGAGTGAAAGTATCAAGAAGCTGTCTCACATGAAAGAGGGTTGAAGGGATTAGGAATAATTTGCTTGAAAAAGATTGCAGGAGAAATACTAAGATGCTTCTCCATGTTCCGAGCATCTATTCTGAGCAGAGTGGTTTTTAAGATGCAAAGGTATAAAATTTGTTGTATGCCACTTGTCCTTAAAGACAACGGGAGAAGTTAGGCGTACATACATACATGAAATAACTGTGACCAAAAGGAATGATCCATGCACTGTTTTGGTGTAAATCAAAGGCTTTTGAAATTCAGAGACAAGAAAGATTATATTCACCAGAGGAAATCGGAAGAGGTTTCATGAAGGGATAGCATTTGGGCTAGGCACCAAACCAGGGGAAGGATTTTGGATATTCAGAGGTTTCCGAGAAAACACTCCAGGTACAAACGAGCAAAAGTAGAGTTTGGAAAGCACCTGACGTTCATGTTTCATTACGTAAGAAGTTCCTCATGTGAAGGTAAAATCTCAAACTCAGTTGACATTCAGAAACTTCATTAAATCGATTTTTATGGGTTATCTTTGTTCTATTATCTGTAATCACATATTATTATATAAAAAGCCTTGAAATAAAAATGTAATATAATGATGAATTTTTTTGATGTTTTCAGTTCCTAAACAAGGAAACTCACTTGACATTATGTAGGATTCATTCATCGCTCTCCACTCATGTAATACGAAATGTGCCATGATAAGATGATAAAAGCAAAATCTTGCCAAAGCCCAGGAAGATATGATAGAGTATTTTAATATTTAAAAAGCTGGTATTTAGAAAGAGAAGCATACTTGTTCTGTATTTTTCCAGAAAGCAAAATGAAAATCAGAGAGTGGTAAAGCAGGTTCAAGCTGTTCAACCTGAGAATTTCTTAACAACCTAAAACTAACTGTCCATAGAATAGACTTCCCCATTAAGACAGGTGACTCAGGGAGACATAGGAGCCCTATATCGAGAAGAATGACTACGGAATGAATTTCTAAATTGGATTAGAAGTGAGACTAGCAATGCCCTTAGAGCTCCCCAACTGTAGCAACCGTGTCAATCCTGTGTGCACATCCACACTCATACTGGGCACTTCAGGAGGATGAAGCACACTTGTGTGTCTCAGTCGTAGATTCCAAAGTCAAGGGTAAAGCCAGACAGCAGCATACTGTTTTATGTGTGATTCAGTCCAAGTATTTTATGAAGTCAAGAAAGCAATATAATTTAAACTAATTTGTACAGCAGTTGTGAGTTCTATTGGAAGAAAAGGTGCCCTTTAAAAAGTATATATAAATAAATTCAATTCAAAAATTTGAGGAAATTATTAAAATAACTTAGCCGAGGCTCAGCGCCTGTAACTCAGCAGCTAGGGCACTGGCCACATCCACCGGGGCTGATGGATTCAAACCCGGCCCCGGCCTGCCAAACAACAATGACAACTACAATAAAAAAAATAGCCAGGCGTTGTGGTGAGCACTTGTAGTCCCAGCTGCTTGGGGGTCTGAGAGAATCGCTTAAGCCCACGAGTTGGAGGTTGCTGTAAGCTGTGATGTTGACACTACCAAGGGGGACATAGACTCCGTATCAAAAAATAATAACAATAAATAAATTAAATGAAATAACATAACTTAGCTGAGCCACCTTTACTACTGTCATGAGATATTAAATTAGACTAGAAAAAAATAATAATAGTAAATAAATAAAATAAAATAACATAACTTAGCTGAGCCACCTTTACTAGTGTCATGAGATATTAAATTAGACTAGAATGCTAGAATTGGTCTGATGCCTGACAAACTTTTGACTTTTATGTAAATATTTGCCATATTGCAATGCCATTATTACATTTAATATTCATACATTGTATAGTTACATATTACCCTACGTGATGTTTAAGTCCATGAATAGTGTAAGCATTCAGAGTTGATTAAGCTATTGGCCTGGATGTTTGGAAACTTAAGTCAAATAGTTGAATTTTCTTGATCAATTAAAGCCACATGTAGAAACAAAAATAATGTGTTTTGACTCTGACATCCTTTTTTTTGTTCTTTTTAGCTGCAGTATTGAAGTATGAGAACAACGTTATGAATATCAGGCAATTCAACTGTTCTCCTCATCCATACTGGCTTCCAAATTTCATGGATGTTTTCACTTGGTCCCTGCCATTTGTTGGGGAAAAAGGTGTGTTGTTGAATCCAGGGTATTCTTAATCAACTGTTACAGGAAGGAAGGAGGGGGATGTGTTCTATACATAGTTTATCATGAATATGTTTGAGGTTGCTGTGAGCTGTGACATCACAGCACTCAGAAACACTTTGACCTAACCATTAAAATTCATAATTTACACCATGAGAGAGGTGATATGAAAGTGTGTGACTGTGTATCCTATTAACGGGTACATGAACGAATTAAGAAGAAACAAAAGAAATGAATATGTAGAGGAATTTACACAGTCTTGTTAGAATAATATAATGTTTTTAACAGAAATGTAACTTTATGTGGTTTCAAGCAATAACGTCTACCTTTTCCTCTTACATCTTTATCCTGTAATTCCAAAATACTATTTCATTTTACCAACTACCTGTCAAATTAGGTTTCCTTACATTTCTGATGTTAATGATAATCATCACATTTTAGTGCTTAATGGCTGTGCTATCTTGAAGGATAACATGCACAACAACTAAGAAATCAGTGTATTAAACCTATAATAGGCATGATTTAATTTTTGTATATGGCAGGAGATAAGGGTCTAGTTTAATTCTTCTGCATATGGATATCCAGTTTTCACAGTACTCGCATATTACATTGTCTAGAGCAGTGAGGCAAATTTACATTTCAAAAGTTGTCTATTGGCTCAGCGCCTGTTGCGCCGTGGTTACAGGCCAGCCACATACACCGAGGCAGGCGGGTTCAAACCCAGCCCAGGCCAGCTAAGCAACAATGACAACTACAACAGAAAAATAACCAGGCGTTGTGGCGGGCGCCTGTGGTCCCAGGTTCTTGGGAGGCTGAGGCAAGAGAATTGCTTAAACCCAACAGTTTGAGGTTGCCATTATCTGTGACGGCATGGCACTCTACCGAGGGTGACATGGGGAGAGTTGTGTATTAACTTGCCCCAGTTTTTCAGAACTACAATTTTCTTTCCTTCCTTCCTTTCACTCGTTTTTCTTCCGCCCCTCCCCTCCGTCTGTCCCTCCTGCCTTGCATCCTTCCCTCCTTCCTTCCCCACTTGTCTTTTGTTTTCATGTTTTGCCCTAAATCCCAATAAAAATGTTGAGGGCCTGCCCTGCTTTTAGCTCAGGAGGCCTAACAGTGGCGGACAGCATCACTCCTTACGCATCTTCTCCCACATACGTGTGAAGGGGAATGAGCATTGTAATAAAACAAGGCGTTTGCACATATTTCAGAAAAATCATGTCCTATGGAGATTTTCGGGGCAAAGCTACATATTTTTCTGAAACCCTGCAATATTTGTTTTTTTTTTTTCTTTATATGCCCTAAAATGATTAAAGAGTCAAGTTATGAATTGTCAGTGAAGAAGTCTTCCCTTTTGATACTAAAATAAGTCAGAAGGAAATTTTAACATCTCTGCTAATGGTCTCAAGGCTCCTAGACACTGCCACTCTCCTGCACTGATCACATCACAGCTCCTGATAGCGTCCTCGCTTGGCTTCCCTGGAGACTGAAGCAGGATGAATCCTGACAAGCTCTGGCCACCCTCTGAACACTCTTGAGTTGGACTGCTTCTATTACTCAAATTTCGGATACTTATTAGAAGTAGAGTAACGTATTGGTATACGTAAAACAATTTTGAGAAACTGAAACTCTGGATCGGCGTTAGCTCTACTGAAGTTTTATCTTTCTCATATATTTAATTCTAAAAGGACATTTTAAAAAAATATCACCTTACTTTAGAGAGATTGAAGAAGCAGCAGATAAGCTTCTCGTAACATATATGATAAAACCCAGCCTAATTTTTTTAAATGTTAAAAGAAAGTACCATATACTGTAGTGTAAAAGTAATGCACTACTGATTTCCTTGTACACCATTTTTATATAATACTATTGTAGCCTATTTATTTAATTGAACGTCTGATTAAAGTGTATCTAAGCTTTATTTTTAAAGCATTTTGAAAATCAAGTGTAACAATATTTCTATCAATACATTTTTTTAAAATTAATATTCTCAAAACTTAAAATACATTGGGTTATCAATCAACAGTTTTTATTAAACACATAACCACATGCCTATCACAGTGCTAGTTCTCTGGGGGACTGAAAACTAAAGCCACCATTCTTATTCCCTACAGAACAGAACTTTGTAATCTGATCTAGACCAAGCAGCATGAATGTGCAAAGAAATAAAAACTTAAAACAACCATTTCTCTGTCATACATTTACAGTGTATTCACATCTAGTTATTTGACCTGTTTATTGTCTTTTGGCTGGTGGCTAGTAAATGTTACCAGTAGATTTCATAGGCATTAGCTAATAGTTTTATAAAGTCTACATAGAATCAGAAAGAAGCCTGTTGTCTTTTATGATCTAGATTTCATAGAAACTACTTTGTTGGAGACTTTATATACAAACTAAGTAAGAAACGTTATTGCTAAACTTGTACGTTACATAATGCCGGAATCATAATTATTTCTGTAAGAGAAAAACTCAATTTCTCTTTTTCTCTGTCTTTGCTTTTTCTGTTTAGTGACTGAGATGCTGGTAAACGTCCTCAACATCTGCTCAGATGATGAACTAGGGTCAGAAGAAGATGGATTTGATGGTAAGAGGCTTGAGCCCTTGTGCTAATGCTATCTGCCAGGTTGCTCACCCTAAGGATAAATTTCTAAGATTTGGATTATGTTTAAAACATAACATATTGCTGAGAATGAAAGGTACAATTTAATTTTCTATTTTCTATAAAAAAAGGAAGAAACAAAAAGCATAAGAGAATTTTCCATTATTTTGAAAACATCATTAAAGTAGTAAGCAGGTTTAATAACCATCTTCAGTCGCTCACGTTGCTATGTGACATTTTTTGGCTTCTTGCTAAAAATGTCACATTTTATATTCTAGCAAATGTTGCCGTTGGGCAAC
The DNA here is from genome assembly GCA_963574655.1 of Perodicticus potto. NCBI lineage: Eukaryota > Metazoa > Chordata > Mammalia > Primates > Lorisidae > Perodicticus > Perodicticus potto. The sequence goes on along the minus strand of CAUYRH010102435.1, from coordinate 31,854 downwards.
TTTTAAAAGTGTTTTTTAATGGCCATCTTCCTATTAAGTATTCAAATCTTGATGTCTATAATAAAAGAAGGCATTTACATATTGATATACTGGTATTTATGTCAATCTCAGTATTTTTTTCTTATCCGTAGTAAAAGGTAATGAATGAGCTATGAGGGGTTTTGTTGTTTTTTTAAAATACAATTTGAGACCCAACTACACTTAGAAATCATCCTTTCTCTGCAAGAGGCACAGATACATAAGGTTAACAATGGAGGGAAAATTACTCTGAGACTTACAAAGCACCCCAGAATGAATGGAAATATACAAAAATGTACTTAGAGAAGGAAAGCGTGAGAGCAAACTTTATTTTCATAAACATTGAATAGGTACAGTTGATCCTCCACATCTGTGGGTTCTGCATCTGTGGAGTCAAAGTACCTTGGCTAGAAAATAATATCACATCTGTACTCAACATATACAGACTTTTTTTTCTTGTCGTTATTCACTAAAGCATATTGTATAAAAATATTTACAGAGCATTTACGTTGTATTAGATATTATAACTAATGTAGAGATGGTCTAAAGAATACCCAGAGGTTCTAGAACCAAGGGATACCAAGGGACAACTGTACCTACCCTGTGTAGGGCATTCAGGAGTCCAACAAGCTTCATTAAAGACCTATTCCTGGAAGAACTTGTCGTCTGGTTAGAGAGATTGATGGGTAAACAGCTAATATCAATAAAATATCACAAATCATAAAATAATGGATGAAGGTGTCAGGGGAAACTAGATATCGTGGTGAGATCAAATGTATATTTTTACATTTTAAAATGACACCAAGGTAAAATGAGAAAAGAATATGTCTCTTTGTGAAAGCTGGTGTCTGAATGGCATGTTTTAATGTTTACTTGGGCTTAATATGGATCACAGCTATTAATGCTTCTGGCAAAAGTAAAAGAAACTGTCTACACACTCATGTAAATAGGGTATACACTTAGGTAAATTTGTAGCATTAAAGTTATTTCTAAGGTTTCATAGTTTTCTATTTCCTGTTACTTCATTTGTCTTTATTATTTGCCTTCCTATAGGCAATCCCTGAGTTATGAACAAGACAGGTTCTATAGGTTCATTCTAAAGTTGACTTTCTATATAGGTTGGAACAGATAATTTGCCTATTACCTGTAATAGCCTCCACTCCTAAGTGTGCATTGTGTGTAAGTTGAAAATTTATAACTTGAGACAGCTTGTATATTATTTTTGAGTCAAATACCTTATTGCCAGGGCATGTACAAAATAGGGTAGGAGGAAAAAACAGGAAATACTAAAATACAAAAAAGAAAGAAAGAAAAACTGAAAAACTTTTCATGGATTAAAATTAACTTAAGAATAGTTATAAGAATTTAATTAAGCAAGTATATTGATTATATTTAGAAATATGCAGATAAGTGGGCACTTTGTGCTTTATTTAAATTCTATTTGTTTCCTGTGTTTTAGCCACATATTGTTGCTGTTAGTGTTTTCATGGATGTTATCTTTTAAAAGATAATATTTGGAGGGGCAGAGTTAATCCTTTGCATGAAATATCTTATTTTATTACAGTGAAGTTGCTTTCTTTGTTGTCTTGTGATTTTTTTTGAGGTGAAATTTAAGTTTTTGTGTGAGTAGTGCTATTATACCTATCTTGAGTATCTTGCTTGTACCATATCACATCATACCTTTGTTTAATTCTTAATAAACTGTTCACTTGTTTAAAAAAAATAAAAATAAACATTTGAAAAAAATGACACATATTTAAATATTATTTGATGAATTTGGACATGGTATAGACTTAAGAATCCATCACCACAAACAAGGTAACAGATATATCCATCACTTTCGACAGTTTCCCTGTGCTCCCCTGCAACACATTTTTTTTTATGGTAAGAGTGCATAACACGAGATCCACCTTCTTAACACACTTTGAAGAGAATATCATATTATCATCGACTCTGGGTACTATGCTACTTAGATCTCTAGAACTTCTTTTTTTCACATAACTGAAACTTTATACCAATTGAACAACTCCCAGTCTCCCCACACCACCTCACTCACATATACTCCCACTCATGGTAACCTCTGTTCTGGTTTCTGCTGTTGTGAGCTTCATGATTTCTGATAGTTTATATAAGTGCAATCATGTGGTATTTGTCCTTCTGTGAGTGGATTATTTAACTTACCATAACATCCTCCAGGTTCTGGGTGGTGCCTGTGGCTCAAAGGAGTAGGGCAACGGCCCCATATGCCAGAGGTGGTGGGTTCAAACCCAGCCCCGGCCAAAAAAAAAAAGATCCTCTAGGTTCATTCATTTTGGGCTGGGCCTGATGAAACTCTAGCCCCCATTCGTGTCCTCTAGGGAATTTAGAGAATGTGGAGTTGAGGGTTGGGGGGATAGGGGGTGGAGGTGGGGGTAGGGGCTCTTCTCTTCCCCTTGTGTTTGTCATTTTGGTGAGTTATTGGAAGATGGCATTTCCACTGAAAGGAAAGGCAGTTTTCCCAACTTGTTGAAGACACTGTTCTTTCTGTTGGGAGCCTAACACAGTCACACACAAACCCTTTCCCCTTTTCCTCCTCCTCCTCTCCTAAGATAAAGACACAAAGGATCGGACAAGTCCCACTCCCCAAAAGATCTCACCAAAAGATCCTAACTTCCCAGACAAGCTGTGGAATGGGCCCACCCCCTCAACCTCATATAGAAGGGGTCTCTAACTGCCCCCCACACCCAGACAACATCTGTGCACTGCCCATGTGAGTCGCCCCTCCCCTTTCAATAGACCAGCCTGCACATCTGCTCTGCCACCTCTGGGTGCCATGGTTACACTTTTCACTTTCCCTATTGTGTGTTCTTGGTGCCTTTGTTGACGATCAGTTGATTGTATCTGTGTGGTTTAATTTTGACCTTTCTGCTCTGTTCCATTGATATATTTGTCTGTCTTTATGTCAGTGCCATAATGTTTTAGTAACTGTAACTTTGTAATATCTTTTGGAGTTAGGAAATTCACTTGTTCTGAAAATCACCTATGTATGGCTTGTATTCTGTTTCTGTTGGCTAGTGATGCCAGAGTACAAGGCACTTTAAGAGAGTGACATGCTCAAGAGGGCAGACCACCAACGTGGCTATAATATCAGTGTCCTCACAGAGTGACCCGAGTAACCCTGCTGGGTCTGATGAAACTCTAGCCCCTGTTTCCATTTTGACTGGAAGGGGCTGCACTGCTTACTGAGTCAGTGAATGCTGCTCTGTAACTCACATATCCCACCTGGCTCTGCCTACTGTTTACAAGTAGAGACGCTTCATCTATTCTTACTATTGACGCAGACGTCCTTACTCTCCCAGCACTCTTCCCATTCACCACTTCACCCCTTGGCAACCCTATATCACACTGCCCTCTTGATGTTTTGCCATCTGTTGAATTACACAAAACTTTTTTAAAAAAAATACACATTTTAGATCAAAGTGTAGTGAAATTTGGACACTTCTAGTAGCAAAAATGAAAACCCCTTTGGAAAGCAATAGGACATTGTGTTTTAGGAACCATGAACATATTCTCACCCTTTGATTTAGTAAGATCACTCCTGAGAATTCTTCTCAAGGAAAAATTCAATAGGAGCAAGATAAACATACCAAGGTGTGTGATGCAACATCGTGTGTACTAGAGAATTAGAAGCCATTTAAATGCCTGAGCATGGAGGAGCAGCTAAGGAAATTATACTGCAACAATTCAATATAATTTTATATATTCATTCAAATGCATAATTATGAAGACTACATAGCAACAAACAAAAGTGTTTACAAGGTAATGTCAAATTTACAAAGTAGCACACATAAATTGTATGTAGCTTATGATTGCACTATAACTGTTATGTGTCCATATGGAAGAAGGCTTAGAAGAAATGCAAAAATGAAATCTCTGTGTTAGGGATACTAAAGAATAAATCAGAAGATTTTAAACAACAGATGATAGCCTCTTATGAGATCCCATAGTGTCCATAAAACAAGAGAAAATATACATGATCCTTTGTGTGGCTGTGCATAAGTGTAATTTTTGAGAAGTGAGAGTACAGCTTTTATCAGGTTCTCAGAAGAGTTTGAGTATCTTCTCCCTCCCAAGAACTAGGACTTAATGATTATGCTATTATTTTATTGTTTCAATAATTAAAAGAAAGGGATGCATATGCTCAAAGGTGAATTCTGAAGTGGGCTTGATGAAGAATAAGCGCCCTTAAGTATGACGGGGTTCTGACCCTGGTAGAACCTGTGGGGAGAAATAATAACCTGTTAGGTTCCTCACGCTTTCCCGTTTATAAAGATCCCATCCCCCCCCCTCCCGACTCAAGGGTCCAGTGCTGGTCAACGCCCTCCTCCTCTGCGGTCCTTTCCTGCACTTCCTCTTGTCCATATCAGGCTGGCACTACCCAACTTCAGGCCTTTCTAGTCTAATCTAAGAAACACATCTGTGTTAAAGGATGTGCAGTGCTAACGGGTTACCCAACTGGGACACTTGCCTTTCCACAAGTGTTTTAGCTGAACAATCCATTAACCCCATGGTGGGCCAGCACAGGAGGTGCTCAAACACCAGGACACAGCCAGAGCCCCAGTCTATGCGGGGGCCACCAGTGCACCACCTCTGCAGCCTGAGCAGGGCCACTTACGTCACCCCACACACCCCTGCAGGCCTTGAGCAGAGCCGCTTGTGTCACCCCACACGCAGCCTGGACGGGTGCTGGTCATTTGAGGAACAGGGGAGTGTGCATCCTGGCATCTTTCTTTCCTCTGGGCCAGTGAAAGGAAATGGCGGCACAACACTTCCTTACGACAAAAATCTGGCAAAGGCCTGAGCTTCCTAGGCATCTCCCTCTCATCGCTCTAGCTTGATAGGGTCTGGATCCATTCACCTGCCACCCCACCTTTCCTTCCTTAGGTCCAAACACATCACTTGTTGGTTTGGAAATGGTGGTTTTTCTTCAGGGGAACATTTTCTTTCTCTCAGGCTCCCATCGCCCTGCACCGTCCCCACCGGGGACTCCTCCTCCTGCAGACGGGCCTCATGCACCTGTCAGATGCCTTTCACGTTCTCTATTCAGCTTATTTGACTGGGAAACAGTAGATGTTCTGTCATGGTCACCTACACATGAGCTGACTAAAAAGAGAAAGAAATCAACATTTTTAGAAACGGAGCCCTGCAGCTCCCCTCTAAGCACTGCAGCCAACTTTATCCCCAGCTCACTTATTAATGCTTCTCTTCCCAGAACTTCTTTTTCCCCTGACATTTTGGTGAAAGCTTTTTTTCTTTCCTATCCTAGACTAAAATTTACTTCAACTTTTCTGTCAGGGTTCTTTTCCCCTGGAAACCTTTCAGCTAACCAGATACACGCAATCGTTATTTTTGTTTCTTCGTGTATATAAGCTCCTTTCTTTCTCTTCACAAATTCAACAGAGGCCTGACTTTCATGGGGAACAGCTCTCCAGACACACCCCGGACTGTTCTCACCCGTCCCTCTGCAGCTCCCAGGGTTGGCAAGATGACATGACGTTTTCCTCCAAGACTCCGTTCGGCTCGTCACTGCGGTAAGACACAAACCTTCTTCATGTCTGGCCTAAGTGATTACAATCTTCTCCTCTCTGACATGAGTGGACATTGGGGGCTAGTTCATCACCATTACCAGGAGGAGGGGAATCATGGATTGTGTGAAAATCAGGCAATCTTACTTGTTAAAAAGAGAGATTTTAGGATCCCAGAGAAACTGAGTCTGGCCAACCCCTGGCTCCCTCCTAGCTGTATGTCCCTTGAAGAAAAATACCAAACCTCAGCTTCCGCTCTGGAAGAAAAGTCATAACAATGATCCCAATTTCAAAAATCTCTGTGCTCAGATTGCACATGGTGACAGAGACCAGTAACTGTTACCAAATATCTCCTCTCCCTTTTGTCCCCAATAATACAGTCGTAGATTTTCAGCTGGGTCTGGAGCTCTGGGATAAGGATTCTAACTTTTGGTTTCCCTGGCGGCTAAGTGACGCCATGGGACTCAGCCAGAGACAAAGAAAGCAAGGGGAAGGGCAGGTGCAGTGTCCTGGAAGCGTCTTTAAAATGAAGGCTTGCACTTCTGCGTCCTTTTGTCCTTCATCCTGGACAGAACTGGGACACATGGTGAGGACTCTTGCAGCCATCTTGGATGAACTGGATGAGACCTACTCAGGATGACTCAGCAAAATCCAAAGAGGTCAAGCCCCTGACGCTGTGGAGACCGGGCTGCTCTAGTTGACCTCCAGATGCTGGCGGGAGAGGAAGAAATACCATTTTACCTACTTAGTCTGGTATTCTTTCTCTGTTGCCGGTAGCCAAATACAATCCTAAGCAGAATCCCTACTTAATACGTGATGGTTGTCACTTAAACTGTCACTGATGCATTAGGGAGACTCCCTATATCACCCTCCACCCTCCACAGTATAGCAGAACTTTCAGACGCTTCTTCTGTGATTCTAACATCTATCCCCAGGCAAAATACCAAGCGCCTCTGGAACATCTCATTTAAACCTTCCGGCAGCCCTATGAGGTAAGTACCATTTGTAACCCTCATTGCATAGATGAATATATCAATTTTCTGGGACTGCTATAGCAAAATACCATAGACTGGTGGCTTAAACAACAGGAATTTATTTTCTCATGATTCTGGAGGCTGGAAGACCAAGATGGCAGGCTGGGTTTCTTCTGAGGCCTCCCCCGCTGGCTTGCAGACGACCATCCTCTTCCGCTTCTTCACGGTGTCTTTCTTCTGTGCCTGCACATCCCTGGAATCTCGTTTTGTGTTCAAATTCTCTTTTCTTAGAAGGACACCGGTCCCATTGGATTAAGGCCCACCTTTGTGGCCTCCGTTTTGTTTTGTCGAGGTTGTCCCTTGTCCCCATTTTCTGTTGGTGAGGACATCATTTTAACTGAATCACCTCTTTAAAGCCCTATCTCCAGACACAGTCACATCCTGAAGTATGGGGGGTTAGGATTTCCACGTATGAGTTTTGAAAGAGCACAATTCAGCCATAACAGTGAAGAAACCAAATCAAAGAAAAATTAAATAATTGAATAAGTTTCCCCAAACCACAGTTAGGTAGTGGTAGAGATGGGTTTAAACGCAGGAAGTCTGGCCCCTGAGCCCATGCAATCACACGCCGAGGGGCACTGCTTTCCTTCCCACATTATCATATAGACCATATTTAGCTTGACAATAAGCTTCTGTTTCCAAAACTCTTTGACACTGAATTGTCTAAATTATGTTAAGTCCATAAGCAGGGATTTTAGCTTTATGTGATTCCCTTCTCTGTTGTCTTAACTCCTGTTTGTCACCTGCTCATTGTACTGGAGGCCTTTGCCTCAGGTCACCACCAAGGTCCTGTATGCTTTATTCTTCCAGCCCCGGGGGCATGTGCCCACTGTAACACCTGCCTGCCCCACTAGTGCACCCTTAGCACAATATTATAGAAAGAGGCTGATCACTTCTCCAGATGCCCTACAGAAGCCACAGGGCTCTTCTTCACTGTCCAGCTGCATCTCCATAGGGGTGACCCTAGAAGCCTGCAGCGTCTCACATTCCATTTTCAACAGCATAGCCCCTGGGGGCAGGTGGAGAGAGCATTGCGTTCCCAGCCCACAGAACCTGGGTGCTGAGACCCTCATTCCCTTTCCTGACCTCTCATTGTACCCCTTAGGGTCCTGCTTTTATCATCCCACCTCCTGTGCCCACCACGGGGTCGTTGCCCTGGCACTGCCTCCTAGTGAGCATCCCTAGGATCCTTGTCCATTTCTTTGCCACTGTTTCCTCCTCTGCCACATCCTGCTGATCCTGGGAATGGAGACCACATCTCCTCCCGGGGTTAAGAAGCCAGAGAGAGCGCGGTCTGCAGCTCCACAAATACAGGATTAAATAACAACAGTGGAGACACAGTATCTCACATCTAATCTTCACAAGAACCCTAAATTATTTTTCCCCTCCTATAGATGAGGAAACTGTGGTACAGAGAGGGCAGGAAAAGTGCCAAGGACCACACAGCAGTGCGTGGGCAGGCCAGGACTGAACGCCGTATAGTCTGTCTCTTAACTGTTAGGCAGGTGGTCTTCACACAGCACAAGTCCTGCTCTCTTCTTCCCCAGCCATGGACACAGCACACACCACAAGGACCAGCCATTGATGAGGCCGACAGAAAACCATTCCCCTCATTTCTCAAGAAAAGCTCATGTAAGGTTAAGTTGTATTGTTACCTGATATCCCACAATTTGCAGACCAAGCTTTGTCTTCAAGGTTCCAGACTATTTCATGTGTATTATGCTTTCATGTGTATTATGTCACTTTCATATGTATTATGTGTATTATGTCATTTATTCTTGTGAGAACATGGAGGTACTTTTGTCACCATTTTACAGTAAGAAAATTGAGGCATGGATGGGGTTAAGCACCTTGCATTAGTTCATGCATCTGATAAAGAGGTGGAGCCAAGATTTGGACACAACACTTTCAACAACACTTTCACAACACACAGTGAATTGTGCCCAGGTGATAGACTAGGTGACCCAGATGACGACACCAGGAATGCCCTAAGAATTCTGAACAAGGGCTCCAAAAAGGGAACACAGGAAGGTTTTTTAAGGAGATCGTGGCACTTATATTAGACGTAAAGAGTAATACATTATTGTATTACTGCAAGTATTCCAAAGTATATGTGAATTTCAAAATAAACTAGAGCTTATCTGTCAAGTCTCACCTACCACTTCACCTCTCACTGCCAAAACACATCCAATGAAGAAACTCAACCTGCAACCTCTTTATAAAAAATAAAGTATTTGGGCTGAAAGTCAAATTCCATAAAACCTGCACTTACTAAAACCATTTCTCTGAAAATGTATTAATAATGTATGGCCAGATCTTGCAGACAATATGATCATTGTTATAGGGAGTTGTAGCCAAAGTATTCCATTTTGTGGGGTTTGGTTTTCACCCAGTAATGGGATTTTTTGGTGCAATTTTTAAGGGTGGCAGATGTTCATCTATCTGCTGATTTTCCCTGGCCCACAAAGCCAGCAATGATTTACTCCCAAATCTTCCCAAGTACCTCATTTTTATTACAAAAGGACTTGCGATACAAAGGATCTGTCTTCAAGTAGGAACACACGTGTGTCAGACCTGGTGGGTTTAGTTTGTGGTGCTAAATCTCTGCCAGCAGTTAGAAGAGCTGAGCAGTGGAGATGGAGCACTTCAGTCGGGGGGTGTAAAGAGTTCTGGGGGGGCCTCTCTTTAAGAAAGCTCATTGTACAAGAATTCTAACCAGCAAGGCAGGTGGCTGGGGCGATTCCTACTGGGTTCCGGGGTATTGTCAAAGATACACAGAACTTACACTTACCAGCTCTGGATTCCAACACAGATCCTGCGTCACATCTCTGAGACCCTGGTCAAGCTTCCCAGTCACCCAGAGCCTCAGTTGTATCTTCTGGGCATATTTAAAACTTCTGTTTTAAGCTGTTATGAGGTAACAAATCTCGAGGTACCTGGTATAGTGCCTGGCACAAAATAGGTATTGAAAATATTTTCGAATCTTTTAATCTGAACAATTAATCTTTCAGAGTTAATCCTGAATTTGCATTTTAAATAATTTTCCATCTAAAAGGGTGAGATCTGAATTTACAAGCATTTTTCTAAGAACATATCTGCTCATCAAAATAGAAAAAAGGGAAATCCTGAAGATCCATAACAGATGCCAGGAATATCTGAAATCCTCTACTCAGTTTCCAGGCAGTTGACGGCGTGATGACCTGGTGTTAGTTGGCCGTGTCTGCTGCACCTGCTAAAGACTTCAGGGGCTGTGGGGCTACTGGCTGTGAGGGGAGCAGACAGCCTCACTCCCTAGCGCCAAGGAGAAAACTTTAAGTTGCCCATGGCCGTGGCTTAGTTTAGCTCAGTTCAGTTCCGACTCTGTATGGACAAGGCAGTGCCTGGGGACTTGAAGATACAGACATGAGGAAGGCACGGTCCCCTGCCTCGAGGGACTCAAGGGCTGGTGGGACTATTGCCAGACAAAGAGGGTCCTGCCCCCTGTCACTGTCAGCCGATATGCAGAGATGGGAATAGGTCCCCCAAACTTTGCCAGAGGGCAGCGATTCTGGAGAACAGTGAGAGTAGCTTCTCCAAGCCTGTTCTGTTCCTCCATTTCCAAAATCACAGTTTTATACCCAAAGGTTCAAAACAAAGACCACATTAACTCTTACTTTAAATAATAATCAACACAACACAGTGACCTATTTCAACATTTCCAATTCAAAAGTTAGTTTCCTAAACTACTCAAGATGCAAATCTTTAGGGTGGCTCAGGGCTACCCTGCACTTAAGGTTAGCCTGCCTCCCGTGAGCTTGTACTTCTAATCTGTGTCGCGCCTGGTTCCTTCATGCCGCGTACGGATCTCGACAGGAGGCTGTGTCAGGTAAGTCTTTCCAGCAGGTAATACCATCAAAACCTGAATGATGAGGGTGAAGACGGCCCTGCAAAGATCTGCAGTCAGAGCGTTCCAGACAGAGGAAAGGAGGAGAGGCCCCAAGGCAGAACTATCTTGGTCTAACCATAAACAAAGCAAAGGAAGTTTAAAACCCAACTGGAAGCCTCTTTGCAGCCAGAGAGCAGAGAGGGAGGGGAGCAGTTTGACGCAGGGCAGAAAGGAAGGTCTCTTTGTCTAGTGAGACTTGCCAGTGTCCTCCACCAACAGGAAGCCAGCGCAGGGTTAAGGCGGTGGGTGGCGGGGTCTCATTTCCGGCTTTAGACAGCGTGCCCACCAGGAGGGCACCAGCAGAAGGCCCAGGGAGGCAGTTGGGGCAGAACAGCCATGTGCCCTCCCCAGGAGCATGGCCTCCGGGCAGGTGGCCCTTCCTCCTGCCCCTGGAAGGTGATGAACGCTCAAGGTCACACGGCCGCTTTGTGGCAGTCAGGACTAAAACCCTGGGCCCCAATTCGCAGCCAATGTTCATTACACAGCGATTCCCAATGGGGACACTGCTGACATTAGGGGGGAGGGCGCAGAGAACAGGTCTTTATTATGTCAGACTGTCATCTTGAATCCCCGGCCTCTGCCAGCAGCCTCCTGGTGACAGTGCTTGTGGCAGCCACAAAGGTGCCCGCATCTCTCCATCTACCCCCCGTCCCCGACAAGGACACTAAGGGACAGTCACAAGGCAGTGGTCATCAGTATCTTGATGGGGTGCATAGGTGGCATAGGAACCTAGCCAAGGGCATGTAATGCCATGTGGGAATTTTCTAACACCCACAGAGCTGCACAGCTGGGTCATAGTGGAAGGGGATGAGTTTGCCGTCATCCGATGGCTGGGAAGAGGCTTGCTGAGTTCAGTGCTGTGTGGAAGGTCAAACCAGTGTTACCAGACAAAGAGGGTCCAGCTACCTGTCACTGTCAGCCGATATGCAGAGGCGGGAATAGGTCCACCAAACTTTGTCAGAAGGCTAGCGATTCTGGAGAACAGTGAGAGTAGCCTTTCCAAGACTATTCTGTTCTTCCATTTCCAAAATCACAGTTTTATACATGACAGTTCAAAGTAAAACTATGTTAACCCTTATCTTAAACAACAATTGGCAGAAGCCATGACCCATAATAAACAATAATCAGCATTACCCATGACCCAAAACAACAACACAATTTAAAAGTTAATCTCCTAAATCAATTGCCCCAAACTACTCAAGTTAGACATTTTTAGGTTAAAGCTGAATTTAAAAAGCAACAAGAAAGGTCAGGTAGGATCGAAACTAACTGACCAGCTGTGTCATGTGGGCCCTAGTCCTACTGACTCCATGTTGTTCTCCCAACATGTGCTTTCACAGCTAGTGTGTGATGTCCTTTCCAGTCCCATAGCCTGGGATTTTTGTCGTATCCACAGAAGATCATAAACAGAATGTGATTCCATCAGGTTTCTGTAATGTTATGTGGCAATGAATGATCCTAGGAGGACTGGGCGCTGTGGTCTGAATGTTTGTGTGCCTCCAGAATTCAAACGTTGAACCCTAATCACCAGTGTGATCGTGGTAGGAGGTTGGGCCTTTGAGAGGCTCTATCCCCATGAATGGGATTAGCAGCTTTATGAAAGGGACATCTGAGACCTGCCTAACCCTTTCCACCATGCGAGGACACAGCTAGAAGGCACCATCTGTGAACCAGAAAGTGAGTTTTCACCAGACACGGAATCGGCCAGTGCCTTGATCTTGGACTTCCTAGCCTCCAGAACCGTAGGAGATAAATTTCTGTTTATAAGCTACCTAGTTCATAACATTGTTATAGCAGCCAAAACATAGTAGACCACTAGGTTATAAAGGGAATATAATACTAGGAAAAATCTATTTTTCCCCAAAGTGCTTTTTACAAAGTACCAGCCAACCTCCCTTTTCCCTCCCCCCCCAAAAAAACTTGTCACCCTTACCCATCTGTGTATTCACACAGTTCTGTTGGGACAGGACTGAGTGACCCCCAGCTTGTTGTGATGTGGTGGGCTTTGGGGAGGGGAGGGCAGGACAGGAAGAGTCCTCTATGGGAGAATTTCTAACTGGGCACTAAGAATTTTTTCCTCTGAGATAGCCAGAGAGCCACAGAGAGCCCCTAGCTCCAATTTATGCTGCTCTGTGCTGATCCAGGGCAGCTGGCGGTTCAAACGTCAGCTGGGGATGGTTCACTGACAACTCTGTGACAAGAGACCAGGGTGCCCAAGAACCACAAGCGTTGTTCTGCCTTCCAGAAGGTGAAGTGTCAGCTTTCGGCAAATGTTTCCTATGTGCAAGGACAGAAAATGCCATCTAGAGTCTGCTCTAACTGGGTTAAAAGCCATGTTTGTGTCACCTGTGTCAGAAGGACACAGCTTAAAGAAAGGACTCAGCCACTGGACAGGAAGATGATTGTGGATTTCTGAGGGCTTAGATTTAATCTTCAAAGGATAAAGCTGTCAGCGTTAGCTTTTCTTGTTGCTTCTGTATTTCAGATTGGAAAATTTTTACTCCAACCAGATAATTTAAAGACTAAAATAAGGTCCATTAGAAGTATTTTTTCTCCCAATTCTCTCTTCTCTGCCCATCATTCATGTTCTATTTAGCACCTAAATGCCTCTTCTAGTTTTAAATGTTCTCTCCAGTTGGCTTTAACAAATCCTTTCTCTAGTGCTGAACTTTATTTTTCATCAGCTTAGTTTTGGTGGAGGGGAAGCATTTACATAAATGTGCTTTGCTCTTTGAGGATCTGGATTAATTCACTTTCTGTGTTCAGAGCTTGGTTTAGGATTCTAAACACATCTTACTGTGGTCATCAAACTTTCTGCTGACCTCTGACTCAGAGCTATCACCACATTTAGGAGAATACCTCTTTTTGGGAGCCCCATACTTTCCCAGCCACCTCACCTCCTGTTCTGCACGGCTTAGGATTTTGGTTCTAACATCCTTTAAGTTTTTACCCTCTTGCTTTTATCTCCTTTGTTTTCCCCAATTTCACCCAAACTCCACCTTCTGTTGGCGTAAGAATTTCATTCTAGCAGGAAGGTCTCCTTAAGATATGGTTAGGGGTTCTGGGGTTACCTGCATATTCAAGTCACCAGTTATTCCAGAATTTTTTCCTAAATACTAGTAAGTAATTGCTTGATTAACTTTTGCTTTATAATACACAGTCCCTATAAAAAAAATGTAACATGCAAATACAAAAAAGTAAAAATTACCTATGATCCTACTGTCCTAAAATGAACTCTCAACATTTTGGTATATTTTCTTCTAAATACATAGATATGTAGATTTCATGCAAAAATATTTATTTTCCTTAATCAAAAAAAATCATAAAATAAAGAACATTCCAAGCTCTCTGAAATGCAGAGATATGATAAGTCTCCCTGCAGAGAACTGGGCCAGAGGCAGCTGGAGTGACTCTCTTCTGTTTTCCCCACCTACAGAGTGTGCAGTTGTCATGCGGCACTGGAGAGAGCTTAGCTCACTTTTTCTCACCCCTGACTGTGCATCAGAACCATCTTGAAAAGATACAGATGTCTGTATATAATACTCTGAAACAATGCAAACTGCAACAATACTCCACCTGCCGGAGTGGAGTCTTGTTTCAGTTAGTCTAGAACAGTGATTTTCAATCAGTGTGCCATGAAAGAATCTTAGGTGTACCACAAGCATTTTTCAAGATCATTAATTAATTTATTTTCAAAATAAATTGAAAGCACAGTAAGTATATTCTTTCTTTCACTCATTTTTTGGACCAACATAATTTAAGTGTGCGGTGGAAGTTTATCTATAGGTTCAAGAGTGCTGTGAGATAAAAAAGGTTGAAAAACACTGGCCTCGAGGAAGGGCTGAACACCAGCTACTTTTTCTCCCGAGCTCTCTCTGTTAATTCCAAAGTTCTGCTGTAGTGGATGATGATTAGCACCAAAGAGGCGCCGTGCTGGACCCTTCCTGAAGATGCTGTGGATGTTGGGGGCTTCAGAGGCTGATGAGTGAGTGAGCTCTCTGTGGATGTGCAGAGATGTCGAGGCGGTGAGGTGTTGTGAAGACTCAGCCTTTTAGGGCCAATTGTCTGGAAGACGCTGGGCTCTTATGTTGTCACTTCATTGCTCAAGGCGCTAGAAGATTTGGATTCTTCTGAGGCCTTCCTTCCTGGTCGTGGAAGGCCACCTTCTCACTGTCCGCTTCTCTGTAGTGACCACTTCTCTAGAGCAGTGTTTTATCTCATGGTTGAAACCTACAGTTGAACCTATAGTTACTCATCTGTGGCACACTTAAATTATGTTAATAAAAAGAAGAGTAAAAAGAACTATGCTTTGTACTTGTTTCAAAAATAATTTAATTCATGATCTTTAAAATTTTCTCGGCATATGGATTGAACATCACTGGTGTAGAGAGAGCAAGCTCTGGTATCTCTTCCTCTTTCACAAGGTCCCCAGACCTCGTAGATTAGGGTCTTACTCTGATGACCTTGTTTAATCTTAATCATCTTCCTAAATGACCTATCACCACATAAAATCATATTGGAGGGTAGGGCTTCAATATGTGAATTTGGGGGCACATAATTCAGTCCATAATGCCTTCTTCAATTTCTATATGTATCTAGTACACACAGGCAGACAATCCCTGATGTGCTTGGTAAGGATTCTCAGTTATGGTTGGTTTCTTAGTGAAATAGGACCTGTCATGCTTCACGTGCTTTATTTACTAAGACAGGAAAAGAGACACCATCTGACATTTTAGTATAGTATTTTCCTAACTCTGGCCATTTGCACATCACTGCCATGATTTTTTGTCGTATTTTCACACTAGATGCACCATTGTTTAATGAGAATTACTCTTCATGTTTATCGTGTTTTTACTTAAGTATTTTAGAAAAAAATTAATCTGTGAAATCAGATTTGATTATATTTTTATAATATACATTAAAACAAATACATCACAATAAAAATGATTTATTCAAAATGTTCCCTACTCTACCTTACTGAGCTCCACTGTGTTGGCGAAAGTTCTGTTTTCATCCCTAGTGGTGTCAGGCTCAGCCACATGACTAACTTGGTTCAGTGTTGTCCAGTGCCTGAGCAGAAGTTTAAGTGCTAGGCTTGTCATGATTCTTTCTTTCTGCCTCAAGAGTGAAATAGGCGCTGTGCTCCAGCCTAGTCCTGAAATGAAGAAAACATGAGGCAAAGGTGAAAATAACTGGCAACCTACGAATGTGTATGGCAGTGAGAAATAAATGCTGGCTATTACTGGCCACTGAGATTTTCTGACAGGTCATTTGTTTCTGCAGCCTAACTTAACTGGGACTGACTAATCCATGCTTATATTATCTAAAGTCATCTTACATAATAACACTTTGAGAAACTCACCACCCTTGGAGAAAGGTTGCTAATGTCTTCTGAAAACTTACACTGGGGGCAGCTGTGAGGTATCTATGCATTTTTCAAATGACTCATTCCATTGAGACGTTATTTGAATGGAATTTTAGAAGCCCATAAATGCTGCACATCCTGACAAATCACGGCCTGCAGCTTTGCAGCCACACTGGGCCCTGCCCTGGCAGCATCCATAGCTCAGGGTGGTACTTCTTTCACAGAAAAGGGGGAAACTGCTTCACTTTAAAAATAGCCTTTAGTCTCAAGAGGTGGTGACAGAGGCTTGGCACTCAGATGACCTGAAGGCATTTTTTGTCTCAAATCCTCCAATTTCTCCCACAGACGCTTCAAAGACTTCAAAGGCGAGTGGACTTTGGGAAGTGCCAGGCCTTTGAAGTGGGGCACAGAGCATGTGGGAGCGCTTTTCAGGGCTGGGAGAGGTGGGTGATTTTTAACATAAGAGGACTATGTATTTAAAAAAATATAGAGTGTAAAAGTATCCCTTATCTCTTTGTTCAACACCTAATCCATGTAATCTAAAATGCATGTCTTCAGCTATTACCAGAGAGTGACTATGAAGCTATTCACGAATATAAAGAGTTGTAAGACCTGCTTTGTAAAATAACAAAATCTTAAAGAATCACAGTGTCATTAGGGGATGTGATTAAACCGCTGATAATTCAAAAGGTACTTCTTAAAGCCCCCCGGGCCACTGCTGAGAACAACTGTGTTTCACTTCTGTTCCCCATTTTTCTCCATGCTGCTGCCTCTAGATAATAATTATCTCCTTTTTGCCAAATCCAGGGTCTTCCTTAGTTCCCTTTTTCTTTAACTCCTCAGCTGTATTTGTCAGTTGACCTCCAGTTTGAACTCACTCTAACCCAGTCTTCCGTGAAAGTCCACTTTCCCAGTTCTCCTCTGAACTCCCAGGGACACTTTGCATTCATGTTTTCAGCTCATTCTTTTCCTCCTCTCTAAGCAGGATGCCCCTTGAGGTCTTGGGACCCCCATTTTCCTCGGTAATGCTCTTTGCTTTGAAACACTTAGTCACCACTACACTATCATTTTGATGCTGTCCTCTCCAGCCCTGGAGAGCCTTTTGCCCTTGTGTCCCACCTTCACTTCAAACTCAGTGTGGACAAAACCAGACCCATCTTCTGACCAGCACATTTTACCTTTTTACCTGGGCCTGCTGCTACCTACACCCTCCTCCAAATAAATAGGGAGAATTTTTTTAAAGTTTTTTAAATCTCTAATTGTTATGAGCCCATAATGGTTGTCTGTTTTGGAGCCTTTTCAATAAGGGAGGAAAGGAAAATAGATACTTAATAAGCAACCAGAAGCATCTGCCTCACCCAGCATCTTATCTACGTTATAAAACACATTCTCATTCTTCTTAGGATCGTTTATTTATCTTTCTCTTTCAGGACCCTGGTTCTGTCTATCTTCAAGCGAGTTGTATTTTTCTTCAATTATTTCTTTTCTGACTTTTACTGGTTTTGAACACGCCGCCTCCGGCATATGGGGCTGGTGCCCTACTCCTTTGAGCCACAGGTGCCACCCTCTTTTCTGACTTTTAAATTTTATTCTGGTTCCCACTTCCAACACCTGTGCCCAGACTTGAGCACCTCACACCAGCTTCACGCCTTCGCGTGTATAAGATGCGCGGTGAGGCAGATGAGTCTGGGTGCTTATTAAGTATCTATTTTCCTTTCCTCCCTTATTGAAAAAGCTCCAAAATATTCAACTATTATGGACTCATAACAATTAGAGATTTAAAAACCTTTTTTAAAAATCTCCCTATTTATTTGGAGGAGGGTGTGGGTAGCAATAGGCCCAGGTAAAAATATCTTTGCTATTACCCTTGCATCCAGTGGGGGGATGACGGTCAAGAAGCAGCTCTATCTAGTAAGAAATCTGGGAGAGCTATTGTTTCCTGATGAAAGCGAGGGGCCAGCTGGCACGTGTATTTGTCCCTCTTTTTTATTTCTTTCTGCAAGAATGTAAATGCATTGATCGTTGTTAAAGCATCACAATTGAAGTCAGACAGGTAAATTTTAAATTCCACCTCAGATACTTTCTTGTGTTGAGGACGTGGGAAGCTTCCCGAGCCTTTTGAAGCCTTAATTTTCTATCTGTAAAGTGGGCAGAACATACTACCTGGTTGTTGGGAAGACCGAAGGTCCTAAGAGTTTATAAAGCATTGAGAACAGACATGCAGAGCAGACGTGGCTCTACCGTTCCAGCTGTTTCCAGTCTCTGAACTCTCTTGTTATTTAGAATAATCATAATACATATTTGCACTGCCATATTTTGTCTCCTGAATAACCTGTCTCCTTGGAAACAAGGAGATGATGACCAGGTAGAGGCCATTCCCCATCTTTTCTGCTTGTTTTATGGCCTGAAAACCGTCCTGCTGGGTTCTAGGGGTGTAGTGCGCTCTTAAAAGCACTTAGAAATGCATTACCAGGTTATATGATAAAGGTGCTGGAAACCAGGCCTCAGGGCAAACTAAGTATTTGCTGAAGTTAAGAAACCAAGAGGAGACCCTATAAGGATTATCATTTTGCTTTCAAACCTCATCTACCGGCCTTCAGAGAGAAGCCGGCACGTAAACCTAGTGAGCCTGCTGCCTCCTGCCCTTGCCAGACTCCTGCAGAGTCCAAACTCAGCCTCTCTTCCCGTCCCGAGTTACTCTTTCAATGCAAAGTCCAGGGGAGCTGGTGGACGCGGACTTCCCTGGAGACAAACTTCGTGAGCGGCCTATTTGGCACCTCAGCTTTTCTCTTCTGTCTTCCCCTGGCTGTTCTGCTGCTTTTTAACTTTCTCCCCCTGAAAAGGCTTGGGAAAATCCACGACCTTGGATCCCAGACGTGACGACCACAGTAAATCCCACGTGAAGACCACAGTCTGCCACTGTTTGGAGCAGGTAGCTCCTTCCCACCAGCAAACCCAAGTCCTGGGGCTGAGTGGAGAGTGCACGGCCTCCGGGACCTCCTGCGTGCAGGGAGACGGTGGCCTTCCTTGTTCCAGCCCCACGCGGCTCCCCCTACACACGGGGCACCTCCCCTCTTCCTTTCCATCCTCTCCAGTGGGGCTCTGCCCATCAACCCTGTGTCCTACCTCTCTCACCTCCACCTCATTTTCTTTAGTGGCCTTCTGTTTTTCTGTTTTTCCCTTTGTCCTGATCATCAGCCTCCTCCAGGAGGCCCGGGGCTAGTGACCTGGGAAAGGTTTTATTAGAGCCCTCTCAGCCTCAGTCCTGATGCCCCCCTCCCCTCCTCAGGGCTGGAGGCTGGAGGCGGCTTCCCGTCCACAGCGGCCCTCGCGCCTTGCCTTGGTCTGCAGAGCGTAGGCACACACCCAGTTCTCTCCCAGACACGGTTTAAAGCGGGGTATTTTAACTCCTTCATTACCCAAGGTCGGCGGGGAACACAAATACAGAGATTAAAGCGTCTGTCCTGGTACCAGGATCCCCTGGGTATAGGATCTTGTGGCAAGGTCTTGTCTTCTTTTGTCAAAACAGACATTCACAGAAGACATTTTCTGCCACACGTACCCCCAGGATTTGAAAATGGAGCTCAATCAAAGTAAGATGACAATAGGAGAAAATATTGTATTCATTTTCTCTGTCATTATCTTTGATTTTGAAAAGGCCCCTAGCAGGCATCAGCTTTGCTATTCTGTAGCTCCCTTGGGGAGCTCCCACTGAGCACGCAGAACGGCAGGGACACAGGTACTGAAGGCTCCTGACATCCTCCTGCAACCGAGAAGCAAATCTGGGGGGAAGTACACATTCTAGCGTAGTATTTCCAGGATGTGTTCCAACTTTTTCCAAAAAAGCAAGCAGTCTCAGACTTGAGACTGCTCGGCTTCTCAGCGTGGTGAGCTTTGGGTCCTGTGTAGCCCCTTTGCCCTGTGCCCTGCACCTGCCACCCCCACCTGTCGTTCTGGCTGTGCGTGGGAGTGTGTACTCCTGAACTTGCACATCACACTCTTGCAATTCTGAGACCCTTTCTTTTAATTATGGAGACTTCTGACCCCTTTGCCCCCTCCCCTCGCCGCCTTCTCCTACTGCTATTTTGTGCCTCTGTTGCAACTGGGTCATGTTTTTGATTCTAGCAAGAGGAAGCAAGGGGAAAGCAAGAGGTTTCCAGTGCCCACCAAACACAGATGCTCAGGAAGTGGGGGACTCATGTGGTTCACGTATGGGAACTTGTCAGCTACAATGCCGTGTTCTGTGTGGGAGGCCCAGCGACTTGCAGTCCGGCTGACTCCAAGTGGCCCCTGGAATAATTCAACTTATCTAAGGTACAGGCCAGCTTCCTTGAGCCACCAACTGCTCAATTGCACAACAAATTGGTTATATAAGAGGATCTTAAGAAAGAATAACAGCATGAGCCGCGTCGCATAACTGCCTCTCCCCGGGAGTCAGCCCTAGGCCTGAGGAAGGGGGCCTGGTTGGGGCAATTGCTCCATTCGTAAACAGAAGCTGCCCAGCGGACCATTGGCTTCGTTCAAGGGCTGTGCATTCTCTTCAGAGTTTCCTCAGACTCCCCCAACCCCCACGCCACCTTGTCACCCCAAATGCAGGCCCTAATTATCCTGGATGAAAATAGTAGGCTCCTCATCATTTATTTATTTTTAGCACTTGCTCAAACTAATTGGTAGCCCTGCAACCCATGCATAATACAGTGATCTGGAAGAAACTGACAGCTACTTAATGACGAATTATATTGTACGGGAACAGAGAACATGAGGCTTACAGCGTCTCGCCTAACTCTGCCCTCATCTGGGACTTCATGCTTTCTGATATACTTGGTCTTCAAGGGTTGTTATCAAAAGTTTCTTGGCCAAAGATCAGCAAGGCCAAGCCAGCCCTGCTTCTCCTGCCTTGTAGGTAGGTTGGCTGGGTGGGAATCTTTGAGAGAAGGAAGCCTGGCATTGAAGAGGGCTGCGTCCTTGAACCCTCCACCTGTCTTGATCCTCTGAGGGGAAAGGTCACAGGGAGTCAGGAAGAGCAGTTCTGTAAGACAGACAAACCTGGGGAGAATCTCAGCCTGAAAATCCATCGTCTGTGTGACATTGTACCCATGGCTTAACCTTTTAGAACCTGTTTCCTCATCTCTCATTAGAGAATAAACCTCTCCACTGTGTTTTGGAGGTCAAACGGGGAAACACCAACTAAACTTCTTTCCTTCTATGAATGTATAGCATCTATGAGATTTCTTATATATACAGGTTTATTTATTAGACCTGCTGGTCCAGGGAGCTATAAATAAAACATGCCAAGATTTGCACTTCCGTTTTGTTTTTTATTAGTGGGTTTAAAATATCATACAGACAAAATCTCAAGATGCCGTGTAAGATGCCATTAGAAGACTTTGGGATTCTATTCCTGATCCCCCCTGAACCTGTATGTGCTCGTTCACTGTGGAATCCAAAGGCCTGCCTCTGAATCCCAGTATAAATGTATGACCTCGGATGAACTATTTACGTTCTCTGAGCCTTTATTTTCTTCATTGGGACTTTGTAAATATCAACAAGAATAAAAAGTATAAATCTAATTAAGTGCTTGAAATAGAGTAGGTGGCCCCAAAATATTACTTTCTTCTTTCCATTGATTAATCATTTATATTAAATTTCTACTGTTTGAATTGGAATAGCTATTTAGTCATGTAACAAATGTTTATTGAACATCTATGTGTGGAAGACACCATTCTAGTTGTTAGGGATCTTATATTCTAGCTAGGAGAGAAAAGGAAATAAGTTGGCAAACAGAAGTTTATATAGTTTTATTTAAAAAAATAAGGGATTCTATTAGATTTATGCTACAGTGTTACTTTTTATTGAAGTATATTTCATTAATATTTTATGGAGCACAATTTATAAAAGTACAGAGAGAGCTTTTATATCCTTTTATATAGTTGTACATTATGTCAAAATACAGTAGAACCTCGGTAGCTGACCTCCCTACACCAATCACTTCCTTATGTTGACCTAATTTTTACAGACTGGACATGTACCACCTGTGTGTCAGTACAACAGGCCTAGTTCCTTCAGATGACCATCTCTGTATGTAGACCAGTTTGTTACAGTCCCTGTGGCCAACTTACAGAGGTTCTACTGTACTGTATACACACACACACCCTTATTTAGTCACATTTTCATGAATAAGCATCTAAGTTTTCTACCTTTTTAGGGGGGAAATGAATTAGAAAACCAATATTCTTGTTCCTACATTATTATACTCATAGGATAGTTTATGTAGGATACATTCTCTTTCATATTTTTAATTTTTAAATTAAAATATCACGAACTCAAAATATTATCAACTCTTATGTTTTTTTTTTTTTTTTTTTTTTTGCCAGGGCTGGGTTTGAACCTGCCACCTCCAACATATGGGGCTGGCACCCTACCCCTTGAGCCACAGGCGCCACCAACTCTTATGATTTTCATAGGTAATTTGTCTTTTCCAGTTGCAGTCATCTTTTTCGACTGTTATTCACCCACCGACCACCAATTCCTTTAGTTTTCTGGAAACGCGTAGACAAGGTTTCATTATGGGCACCTTTTCCGATTTCGAATAAAACTGGGTGCAGAGTAAAGCAGGTGCGCTTTGAACTCCGGTGCTACGGGCATGTTTCTTTCCCCTTTGGTCTTGCCTCTTTGTTGTAATTCCCCTCGCCCCTGTTCACTCACGCTTGTCACCCTTTGGGCCACTCCCTGGGGCCATCACCCCCCAATCTCTGCACGCCTCTCCCGCCTTCATCTGCTCCACTGTGACCCTTGTTCTTTACATGGCTGCTTTCTTAAGAGATTTGGTCTTTTAATCTTTTTTTGCAGACTTTCTTTTTTTGGAGCAGTTTTAGTTTCTCAGCAAAACTGAGCAGCGAGTTCCCATATAAACCCTATCCCCATGTATGCACAGCTTTCCCATCAACAGCCTTGCCCCACAGTGGCGGGTCTGTCACAACTGATGAGCCTGCATCGAGACCTCCGCGCCAGAGTCCACTCAGGGTCCACTCTCGGCATCGTCACTCCGTGGAAGGCATCTGTCTGCCATGACCGCATCTGAGCGAGTAGTTTCACTGCCCTAAAAATCCTGTCTGCTCCCCCTGCTCATCCTTCCTACCTCCAACCCGACGCAACCACACAGTTGTTAAAGTCTCTCCCTAGTTTTTCTTTTTCAAGAACGTGATCTAATTGGACTCATACAGTATGCAGCCTTTCAGATTGACTTATTTCACTAAGGAAAAATCATGCAGGGTTCTTCCAGGTCTTTCCATGGCTTCATTTTAGTGCTGAATAATATTCTATGGCATGGAATACTAAAAACTTTTATAAAATATTTACAAAATATTCTCTCCATGTTGGCCACCTCTGTATAAAATTTTGTAATGAATATATTGTAAGTAAATATATATTTGGCCACAATTTCCCACTTACGCTGTTTACAGCAACTTTAGGGCCAACTTTAGGGACACCTGTACTCGCCTCATAGGGTTACTATGAGGAATGAGGGAAAGAACGTGGTAATTTTACACATAGGCGTCCGTTCATAAGTTTACAGGGCTTGATGAGGCTAGAGCCAGAAGTCGCACTGGTGGAATGGTAGGTAAGTCATATGAGACAGTGGATCTCAAATATTTTAGTGCCAGGACTGCTTTGCACTTTATAAATTACTTAGTATACTAAAGAGTTTTTGTTTATGAGGATTAAAATCTCTCAATATTCCATATGAAAAATTAGAAATAAGAAAAAAATTTAATATTTAATAATTCATCAAATAACAATAACAAACCCCATTACATGTTAATGAAAGAACATTTGATCAAAAATGCCTTTATGTTAGAAATAAAAGATTAATGAGAAGAATGGCATTGTGTTACATTTTTGGAAATCTCTTTAATATCTGACTCAGTAGAAGACTGCTAGATTCTCTGATCTGCTTTTACATTCAACCTATTCCGATATGTTGTTTTAGTTTAAGTACATGAAGAAAATTTGGCTGTACATAGATAGGCAGCTGTGAAAAAACATGATTTTAGGGACTTCCAGAGTTTACTGGACCGTGTTTTAAGAACCACTGGCATAGAGGCGTGGGATCTGATCTGCACATTAACATATTCTTAGTTCAACCAACAAATCCCCATGAATGTGACTTTGAAACAATAGCAAAGACCTTGGTGAGACAAAGGGCTGGACCAGGCCTGTGGGAAATGGTAGATTGAGATCCTTTGAGGTTTTGAAGTCCCAACAGACTATTAATCATAAGACATGTTTACAATTGTATCTTTTGCCCCAAATAAATAGCAGTGGTGGATAAGAGGATAGGCTCTAGACATGAAAGAACTGAGCTTCGTTACCAACCCTGCCATCAATAAGTTGTAAGCATTAAGAAATAGCTTAGACTGTCTATACCTCATTTATTCATTGTAAAATACTCTCCATCATAGGGTTCTCATGAGGATTAATGGACAAAGCGCTTCCAAAATGTTAGTTCTTAAATCAACGACACTTGATTTCGCACTACTATCTTTTGAAACAAACCACGGAGGTATGCAATGTAATGGTCAGACAAATAACTGTTTAAAGAGGAATTTTTTCTTTTTTTGAGACAGTCTCAAAGTAGAGTAGAGTGCTGGGTGTCACAGCTCACAGCAAATGCCAACTCTTGGGCTTAAGACATTCTCTTGCCTCAGCTTCCCAAGTAGCTAGGACTGCAGGTGCCGGCCTGGCTATTTTTTTGTTGCAGTTGTCCTCCTGAAGGGACAACTGTTGTTTTAGCTGTCCTGGGCCAGGCTTGAACCCACCAGTCTCAGTGTATGTGGCTGGTGCCCTACGGACTGAACTACAGGCACTGCCAGGAATTTTCAAAGGAAGACTGCATAACTTACTTTTAATATATCATCAGATTTTTTTAAGGTCACTGCCAATGGCTCTTTCTACAAATTCAAAGAAGAAATGAGAATTTGAGTTATTTTTCAGGTATTTAGCAATGTCTGCAATTTTGTCTAAAAATACTTGCATCATTAAAGAATTATATGCCTGACTTGAACCATTTAACCAATTTCCTCAGTTCTTCATATCATCTCATGAGTGTATTAGAGCTTGACCAGAGAAAGTGCTGGAAGGTGTGGATTTGCCACAGGAGCTGGTTTTCCACGTTCCACATGGGAGCTGCCTAGTGGCCCCGTGAGGTGCTTCTTGCTTCATGACCGATCCTGGAGAAAGAAGTCTGCAGGGCAGGAAGTCAGGAAGGAAAGATCATTGTAGGATGAAACTCACAGGAGGACAGACTGACACTGTGTCCACTCTTGTAGCCTCTGCCCTATGATCTGTCCTTTCAGGAGGACAGACTGACACCTGTGCTCTTGGTGCTGAAGGTGTCTGAACGAGC
Organism: Perodicticus potto; assembly: GCA_963574655.1. Classification (NCBI taxonomy): domain Eukaryota; kingdom Metazoa; phylum Chordata; class Mammalia; order Primates; family Lorisidae; genus Perodicticus; species Perodicticus potto. The sequence goes on along the minus strand of CAUYRH010102435.1, from coordinate 6,542 downwards.
TCAGTGTGCATGCCTGGCAACTATGATCAGCCGCAATGATCTTTGGTGTGAGTTCCAAATGGCTTTTCCTTCTTTCTTGCCCCTCAAAATTGCACACGGATCTCCCGCATGGCCCACGCTATCTGGAAACCTGCAAGAAAGAAAAGTCTGAGACAGGTAATTCAGGCTAACAAAATGGACACATTATAAGGCCATAATAATAAATGCGAATTCAGACCTAGCGGGTGCTCAGTTTTCATTGATGTTCTAGGTCAGCTTGAAAAGAACGTGTGTTTTCCTCTTGTCAGATGCCATGTTCATTGTAAACACATTCTACCAGGCTAGTTGACTGTGCTATTCAAGTTTTCTTTGTTCTTACTAACATTTTTGTTCCCTTTATCTATCAGTTACTAAGAGAGTTAGATTAAAATTTCAAATTGTTAGGAGGGTTTTGATTTGCTTCTTTTCTTCAGGTTCCATCAGGTCTCTGCTCTATGTATGTTTGAAGATATGATCTTAAGTGAACTGAACTCTTTTTATTATGTTGTTTTCCTCTGTCTCTGCTAATATTTTCTTGCTTTGGGGCCTATTTATTCAATAAGGATAAACCCAGACCATAAAAGAGCAGAGCGGTGTGAGCTCCACCAGGAGTTCCCGGCCCAGAACAGGGCATTTGCCAAGTTTCTGCCCGTGTACACTGGCACGTGACAGGAACTAGCCTTGGGGGATGACAGGGTGACAGGCCATCAGAAATCCAGGAAAAGAGAACCAGAAGCGGGGAATGGCCTGCTAGAGACGGTGTGAAGGAGGTGTGATGGAAGTGTGAAGGAGGTGTGATGGAGGCATGATGGAGGCGTGAAGGAGGCGTGATGGAGGCATGAAGGAGGTGTGATGGAGGTGTGAAAGAGGTGTGATGGAGGTGTGAAGGAGGCGTGATGGAAGCATGAAAGAGGTGTGATGGAGGTGTGAAGGAGGCATGATGGAGGCGTGAAGGAGGTGTGAAGGAGGTGTGATGGAGGTGTGATGGAGGTGTGAAGGAGGTGTGATGGAGGCGTGATGGAGGCGCGATGGAGGCGTGAAGGAGGCGCGATGGAGGCGCGAAAGAGGTGCGATGGAGGCGCGAAGGAGGCGCGATGGAGGCGCGAAGGAGGCGCAATGGAGGCGCGGAGGAGGCGCGATGGAGGCGCGGAGGAGGCGCGATGGAGGCGCGATGGAGGCGCAAAGGAGGCGCGATGGAGGCGCAAAGGAGGCGCGATGGAGGCGCGGAGGAGGCGCGATGGAGGCGCGGAGGAGGCGCGATGGAGGCGCGATGGAGGCGCAATGGAGGCGCGGAGGAGGCGCGATGGAGGCGCGGAGGAGGCGCGATGGAGGCGCGATGGAGGCGCGAAGGAGGCGCGATGGAGGCGTGAAGGAGGTGTGATGGAGGCGTGAAGGAGGTGTGATGGAGGTGTGATGGAGGTGTGAAGGAGGTGTGGTGGAGGTGCAGAGGTGGCAGCGGCTTCTCCTAAAGGACCCAGCGCTTGGCTCCTCCGCAGTGGGTGGGTATGTGGGGGCTTGCTTCCACCATCTGCACTTGGATGTGCACACAGTGTCCCATGGTCACCCATGAACCTCTCTGAGTGAATGGCCAGTAGGAACTTGAATGATAATGGACCCTCCTTTATAGCAGAAGTAACCCAGAAAGTAAGCAAAGCCCTTTATCTAGAATGAAAATTTCATAGAATCCACATAAAGTGGAAAAGGTATTGCTACTTGCCTGTGGATGACGGTGGCCCTTTAGAGGTGGGGTAAGTTAAGCCCCATGAATAGTTCCTGAGAGACCCTTTCCAGCACCCCACGGTCAGTGCCACGCTGCCCCACCTCCTGTAGATGTGAATGGGTAAAACTGACAGTCGGGAATGTGTAACAGAGAATGACCTGGGGAAAAAAGGTGAAAATATTTTTTTTGTCTCTTCAAAATCTCCTTACTCTCTCTCTCTCTCTCTCTTTTTTTTTTTCTGAGAACTAAAAGCTACATCCCTGCCTCAGACCAGTGGTTGGGAAGCAGAGCGTTTCTCTTATTCTTTGTGCCACAGGAGGTAGCTCAGGGGACGCCTCTGGGCAGAAGTCACAGGATCATCTCAGCTGAAGATGGGATTAATCAGTCAGGGTCACAAGACTATCTGAGCTGAAGACAGGATGAATCTGGGCAGAGGCCAAGAGATTGTCTCAGCCCAACATGGGATGATGGGATGATGTCTGCCTTGTAGCCTCTGATCTATGTCTGTCCTTCTGAAGGGACACATCTTAGATCACAGAACCTTTACAAGCTCTGTGCTTCTGTTGAGAAGGGGGATGCTGGTATTTTTGAAAGAGGAGTCTGCCAGCCTCTTCATTTGTTAGCAAATTAATTAACTTCTCTTTCCTTCTCCTCAAAAAAAAAAAAAAGAAAGAAAGAAAGAAAGGAAAAGAGCAGAGCCATGAAACTTGCTTTTCTTGACATTGACCTAAATGATATTGGCAAGGAAAAATGACCTCCCCTCAGAGAATGACTATCAGCCTTTCATCACACGGTATGCATTCCAAACTCACTCCGCTCTGAGGCACAGATACCTCAAGTAGAGAATTTATTTTAACAAGATCCTGGGTTAACAGCTGCCTTTGTGACTGGCCAAAACAAAGACAACCCTACGTGTTACAAATTCCAGCAGAGTTCCACAGACAGGAGCTCATGATGAAATATGATGCACATGTAGATTAAACAAGGTGAATGATAATCAGCAGAAACAGTTGACAGCAAAATTTGATCCATAAAACTTTTTATATTGAAATGATTATAAAGTTATTTTATGATGTTATTTAATAGTAAGTTTCAAGAAATTAAAGAGAAGTTTGCAAATGTCAGCAGTTACAAAAGACCATAAAAATGAGCAAACAGCTCTGAAAATGAATCTAGAAGAATGTTTCTAGAAATTAAAGTTATAATAGTTGAATTTGAAAAAGTCATTGCAGTTCTCAGTTACTCAAACATGGAGTATACTATTATACTATTATTATGTAGTTATACATGGAATTACTATTTGGCCCAGCAAGTACACTCCTACATGTGAACCTCAAAGAACCTCAATGCGGGCACCCAAAGAACTGTGCACAAAAGTTCATAGCAGCGCTATTCCCAATAGACAGAAGCTGGAAGCAGCCCACATCAAATAACACATAAATGGATAAGCATAATGTGGTACATACACACAATGGAATATTATTCAGCCACAAAGCAAGTGAAATTCTGATACATGTTACAACACAGATGGGCCTTGAAAACATTTTGCTAAGTAAAAGAATTTAGATACAAAAGGTCACATATTTCATGATTCTATTTATATGAACTATCCAGAATAAGTAAATCCATAGAGACAGAAAGCATATCTGTGGTGTCAGGAGGCAGCGGAGAGAATAATGGAGAGTGAGTGCTTAATGAGTACAGAGGGGTTTATGGGTTGATGAAAATATTTTAATACTACAAGATAGAAGTCATGGTACAGTTTTGTGAATGTACTAAAAGCAACTGAATGTGCACTTTAAAATGTTTAATTTTATCTCACATGAACTTAATTTCATCTCAATAAAAATACTCATTGGATGTGCTAAACAGAAGATTTGACACAGAGAAGTAGTGAAGTAGTGAAATGGAGAATGGATGTCATTAAATTACCCAGGATAATCAGAGATAATCAGAGAAACAGTGAGTCATGGTAGATAAGTTAAAATAGAGTGAGGCTGTCTGGAATTACAGAGAGAGATTATAAAAAATTAAGAAAAGAATATTTGGACAAACACAGAATTTTATATTTCTTTCTTTCTTTTTTTTTTTTGAGATAGAGTCTCACTCTGTCACCCTGGGTAGAGAGTGCCATGGTGTCATAGCTCATAGCAACGTCAAACTCTTGGGCTCAAACGATCCTCTTGTCTCAGCCTCCCAAGTAGCTAGTTCTACAGGCACCTGCTACCATGCCTCGATAGTTTTTCTGTTTTTAGTAGAGACAGGGTTTTGCTGTTGATCAGGCTGGTCTTGAACTGCTGAGCACAGGTGATCCACCCGTCTTGGCCTCCCAGAGTGCTAGGATTATAGGCGTGAGCCACCGCATGCAGCCTAACAGAAATTTCTATAACTGTTTGTTGAAAGATTCCAAACCACTGAAGAGGGAAACCCCCCAAATCCTAATATAAACAAACAAAAAAATTCACACCTAAACTTATTCTAGTAAAACTGTAGAATGCCTAAGGCAAAAAAGGGATCCTAAAAGCATCCAGATAAAGAAACAAGAAAAAAAATTTGACCTCCATAGCAATGACAATTAGACAGATGGCTAACTTATCAACAGTAGCAATAAAGCACACAAAATAGGAATAAAATATCCAATGTGCTGAGAGGAAAAAAAATATTATTAGCATAGACTTTCAAAGAAAGCAAAAATATATTTTAGTAATAAAGGAAAAATATTTTTTGTTAGATAAACCAGCAAGTTAGATAAAAATTAAACTAAATTACTTTTTGTTAGATAAAAATTGCAAGTTTTATCACCAACAGACCCTCTCTGAAGAAAATTCTAGCTGGCCATTTGGTTCTCAGTCTGACGGGTAAGGAGCTTAGAAGTCATCTCTCTGTTCGAATAACAAGCTACAAATTGAATAAACTGAGAATCAACAACTCTTTTTAGGTTCATCAGAGAAGTGAGGTCACAGGGCTAACTCCTGGCCCCCAAATTGGAGACACAGACAGGTGGATCCAGAAAACAGCGACTTACCAGAGCAGACCTCCCAGCTGACACCTCCATGGGAACCAGCGCAGAGGCAGGAAAACCTGAACTGTAACCGATGAGCTGCCAGAGGCTCAGTGTGGGCAACAGGGCAGCTCAGTCACAGGGGTCCTGGGGTTCAGTGTGGGCAAGCCTGAGAGCAAAACTCCAGGGCAGCTCAGTCACAAGGGTACCTGGCACCTTTCTGAGTCCATTAGTTTGACGAGATTCTTTCAGTGATTATTGGAAAAAAATCCCTTGGTGTGCCCCCCGCAAGGGGAGGGAAAATGGAGCCATTTTGAAATACACCAGAGCTTTCTTTTCTTAGTAAGAGCTGCCCTCAGGAGAAACTATTTACCAAATCTAATTTCCTGAGGGTTCATCACAACCCAGCCTACCTGGGGGGAAGTTGAATACCCAACACTAGCTCCCTTCAGCTTTCCATGTGTGATAAAGGAAATACCAGACTCTCCCCTTCTCCATCCACCTCGTCCCCTCTTCACAACCCAAGGCCCAGGTTCCCCTAAACACTGAGACCTGACCTCAGGATGCTGGAATACTTTCTCTGCCCACACCACCCTCCACCTTACTGAGGACCTATTTATAGCACTTCCTTTCAATGTACATCATGTGTACCTTTAATGAAAAATTACAAGGCAAACTAAAAGGCGAAAAACCCACTGGATTCTAGGCAAGAGTCAAAACAGTAGTTGGATGTAATTAACATGTAAGGATTTTAATGGACAATTAGAAACATGCATAAGAGAATGGATTACACAGCAGGGAGAAAGAGATTCCAAGAAAGAATCTGAGAAAATTCTGAAAGATACACTTCTAGGCAAAATCAACTTTCAGTATCATTTGATACCAGATAAACTCTAAACATCATGTGACTGGATAAAATAATAAATAATTATCTACTATGTGTGATTAAGTAAACAGTATAATGGAAATACTTAATATGATAGCATTTCATCCCTATTAAAGCACCATTGTCATACTTTAAAGAACTTGAAAAAATAGTACTTCATTTTATATGTAATCAGAAAAAACCCTTGAATAGCAAACACATTAGTCAGAAATAAGAACAAATTAGGAGGTGTCACATTACCAGACCTCAGGCTATACTATAAATCTAAAGTGATCAAAACAGCATGGTACTTGCACAAAAACAGAGCAGTAGATTTATGGAACAGAATAGAGAATCAAGAGATGAACCCAGCTGCTTATCGCCATTTGATCTTCAACAAGCCTATCAAAAATATTCAGTGGGGGAAAGACTCCCTGTTTAACAAATAGTGCTCAGTGAACTGGCTGGCGACCTGTAGAAGACTGAAAATAGACCCCCACCTTTCACCATTAACAAAAATTGATTCTCACTGGATAAAAGATTTAAACTTAAGACATGAAACTATAAAAATACTAGAAGAGAGTGCAGGGAAAACACTTGAAGAAATTGGTCTGAGAGAATATTTTATGAGGAGGACCTCCCCCACCCCCAGGCAATTGAAGCAACACCAAAAATACATTACTGGGATCTAATCAAACTAAAAAGCTTTTGCACAGCCAAGAGCACAGTAAGTAAAGCAAACAGACAACCTTCAGAATGGGAGAAGATTTCCGCAGGTTATGCTTCCAACAAAGGTCTGATAACTAGAATCTACAGAGAACTCAAACTAATGAATAAGAAAATAATAACCCCATTTCTATGTGGCCAAGAGACTTGAACAGAAACTTCTCTGATAAAGACAGGCGCATTGCCTACAAACACAAGAAAAAATGCTCATC
>CAUYRH010102433.1:0-23783 GCA_963574655.1 Perodicticus potto | reverse complement strand
TTCACTATGAGGTGGTAAGGTTCAGCCTATTTATTTCATTTCATTATACAAGACTAATTATTTGGGGGGAGTGGTCATCATTTTGAGGACATATTGCCTTACTAGTTGAACAGAAGTAGAAAACATTACAATATTTTCACTCTACCATAAGGATGTTGTTTTCACTAATCCCTATCTCTATGGTTTTTTTTTTTTTTTTTGTCTTGTAGAGACAGAGTCTTACTTTGTCACCCTCGGTAGAGTGCCGTGGCGTCACACAGCTCACAGCAACCTCCAACTCCTGGGCTTAGGCGATTCTCTTGCCTCAGCCTCCCGAGTAGCTGGGACTACAGGCGCCTGCCACAACGCCCGGCTATTTTTTGATGCAGTTTGGCCGGGGCCGGGTTTGAACCCGCCACCCTCGGTATATGGGGCTGGCGCCCTCCTCGCTGAGCCACAGGCGTTGCCCCTAGCTCTATGTTTAATATCAATAGTATGCACTCAGTAAATATTAAGAATGACTGACCACTTTTTATTTCTTCCTTTTTTAACTTAAAAGATATTCCAATATAGGGTAAAGTAAATGAAATAGATATTAAATATTTCAATTATAGGAAAAAATTATGCCATGCTTTAAAAGGATTATTTTTGCTAAACTGATTCAAATTTAGAGTTGATGTGCAAATAGTCATATGGATTCAAACAAGCTTTTGAACCATAAATAAAGCATAAGAATAAAGTGGCAGTGAAGCAGAACTTGTAGGAAGTGTTTAGGAGGTTGCAACGAAAGGTGGTGTTAGGACTGATCATTTTTAACATTTATCATTTATTAATGATTCAAAAAGAATCTGTCAATAGCACATTGGGGACCTTTGCAGCCTGTGCAAAGCTGACAGGTATTGCAAGCAAGAGAAACTAAGAAATATAATTGACCCAACAAAAGCATAAATGCAGGGAATTTTTTTATCTTTATAAAGATATATATTAGAAATAATTAAAAATTCAGCTTTCATATAAAAAATGCCAAAGAATGATCAAGAAATTACCAGGAGACAGATGGTGTTTAATATTTCGAAGGCGAGGGCTCGGTGCTTTCTGCGGTGTCTTACCCTGCTCTCCTGTTTGTCTTCCTTGCCATCTGTGGAGGGAAAGCTCGTCTCAAACCGCCACCTTCATTTGCATCTATCTGCCCATATTATTCTTAAAAATCAGCTAGTCACAATGCAAAGAGGATTTACTTGTTAAAAATATTAGTCTTTACACATCTGTAGTATCTATAGTGGTTGAGGATACAAATTCTGGAAGGAGCCAGATCATTTTCAAGTTAAATCTCTGTTACTACCTCCGTAACTCTAGCCAGGTCACTTAAACTTGCTGTGCCTCAGTTTCCTCATATTTGCAAAGAGAAAATCATATTGGGTCTGAGAATGGTGTAAAGATATGTGAAGTGTTTGCCACACAGAAATGGTGTGTGTGTTAACCACTAATAGGGTCAGTATTAATTTCATCATGATTGTATGTATGCCTTACAGACAGAAAAGGAAAAAAAAAACATTTTTTTTGTCAAGTGTCAGATCTAAAGAAGAATTGATGTGAAGAATACTTATATTTCAGGGTTTGAAAATACAGCTTACTGATAGGTTCTCTTGGGTACCAAGCCTCTTTGGTGATATTTTAAATTATATGCATGGATTGAATTAAAACTTGTTTTAGAATTGTGATATTTTAAACATCTCATTCTCTTTCTCAATCATGTCAATCATGTCAATCATCAGTCATGGTAAGTGTCAGAGAGTTGATATCCAATCTAGACCTAGCAGAGTATAATTTGAGGTTTTATCAGTCAGGCAGGCCAGTGTCCCAGTGACGTGGATGTTAGGTTGGGTAGAGAGACACTATCCTTACCTGATGAGTATTAGAAGGATATAAAAAAGAAAAGAATGACTTGTTCTATTATCATTGGTCATAATACATTATGGTCAATACTAAGTGAAACCATGAGGTAAAATCAAAACTAAATAATCTAGAATATATACCTTTATCTGATGCAGAGGCAGTCTAAGGCTGACATCAGCATAAAATTATAAGGCTGGATCAAATATAATATTACATACTTAGATATGGATGTCTACCTTGTTTAAATAAAATGGAAAGCTTATAGGGGGTGAATGACGGCAGTGCCGATGAAGGAAGCATCACATTGTGATACTGGTGAGATGCACTCCACTCATTGGCCATCCAGGATCCAGAAAGTACAGACCAACTAGTCCAGATGTGCAACTAGAGTTGATTAAAAAAATCGATGATGGATTTATTTATACGTAGAGAGCGTTGTCAGGGATGAGGAACATGCAGGCAGGCTAGCCCTCTGCCCGCCACTGGTGTTGCAGCAGAAGCACTTATCTAAACATCGAAGATACAGCCAAAAATATACTCAGTGACCCGATTATCAGGAAAAATTTCCTCACTGTAAGAACAATTTGGTGCTGGGAATCTTCAGTAAGTTGGGGCAGCTTCGGGATATGGGCTGATTAAAGTAGAGGGACCCTCCCTTTATACCCCAACAGAACGCAGAGTCCTCTCTGGGGAAATGGAAAAAGGTGACAAATATTTACCTTAAAGCTGGAAAAGTGAGTGGGCTTTCTCCATCTTTGGTTAATTTTATTGTAATTTAGCAAGCAAGAGGTAAAAAGATACAACAGAAGATCAAATGCCTGGTCCAGTCCGATGTGGTTTAGGTTTTACTTGTTTCTTTATTTTGCAGGTGTTACCTCACCCTACAAAAAATTGGGGGTAAAGTGATGTTTATGTAAGTTCTATAAAACTATAGAAATCAGGATAAAAAGTAAATGCTCAACTGTTCATTCTAGCCTACTTCTCAAAGACTATTTAGCAAACAAACTGTGACCTTCTTCTTTTAGAAATTTAGTTTCACCATTTCAGCTATCCAGCAGTAGACTAGAATTTTCCCAGCCCCCTTCCGTTGTGGATACAGGCCTACAGCTATGTAGCCTTCCTTCTACTCCGCCCCTGTGGCTGCAATGCGGTCAAGATGGAGTGGGCAGGAGCAGTCTTCTAGTGCCAGGAGTTAGAAACCACATTTTGACGATGACAGAGAACAAGACGGAAGGAAGATGGTCCCCTGGGAAATTCATGGAGAATAGCTGCCATATGTTACATTTTTATATTAGAGTGAGAAATAAACTTTAATGTCTTCAGTTAGGCATCTCACTTACTTAGCCAAAGTGACATCCCAAGAAATGTATATCTCTAAAATCCAATAGAGTCAGTTCTTCTCACTGTAAAACAGGAACAATCACGTTGCTTGCCTGGAGCTGCTGTTAAGAATGTCAAGCTAACAGAAAGAGAGAGAGAGGGTCTCTCAAACAAAAACCATTTATTTGGGAATGAACTTTGTAATTGGAACTCAGTGTCATGGTAAACTATGCGTGTATTCAAGGAGGTAAATGAAAGCAATGGGTTTTAAAAGGGAAAATGAGGAAAATTTCATAAGTTGTTTTGAAATGATTACCCTTGGCGCCAGGGATCAATAAGAAGATGGCATTAGTCCAAGATTGCACAGGTGGTTGCTGGGCAGATGTCCTCACAGCAGTATTTTTAGTGGAAGGTTGTGGTGGCTTGCCTGCAAGGTTGGTTTTCGTGCAGGCTTTGAGACAGTTCTTATTATCAGGCACAGGCAAGTGGGAACCCGGCTTTCACGCCCTTCCTTTGCCCCATTTTGTCAGGGTTTGACGTGACTTCATTTTGATTCTAACAACTTTCACAAGATTAAGAAGATAATGCCTATAAAATCGTCAGCATCATGACCAATACATATTGTTCCCTCAGGAAACGCTGTTATGTATTTAATTCTTTTCGTAATTTAAGCTCTGTATCAACATCCTTCTCTATTGATTTCATGTGGCTACCTCACAACTTTGAGTCAGTCCAACTACCTGCCTCCTTGGCACCCCCAATGCGGAAGAAAGCATGTAGTCATGCAGACTGGGCAGCCAGACATCCGTGGTCCCTGGCCTTACTTGAGCCTTCTGGACAGTGGGACTACATGCCAACGTCATTTCGTGTATCTGTGTCTGCGTTCCGTTTCACTCTGTAGTCCTCAAGGGATAGCTATCTTGTTAAGCTACTTGCATGAAAGCCTTGTCCCCCAACAATGAGTATTAAACATATCATAACAAATCCCTCAATCTCCCAAACCTGGGAAATCTGTACTCACTGAAACCTTTATTCTTCTCTTCTTTTCTGCACTCTTGATCACTTCCTGTTTCTTGTGGGACCTGCTTCCTTCCAGTATTTTAGATTTTTTTCTCTTATATTCATCTTTACATAGACAGAAAAGCATACACTCAAATCTTTCTCCACCTGTGAAAGTCATTGCACCTCAGCTCCCAGAGAGCTGGGGTACACCCATGAGCCACTGTACCTGGAGAAATGGCTTTTTTTGATAACCAGTAATGCTTGGTTTTCCCCTCCGTCTCTTTCTTTGCATTCACCCCAGAAGGTTTGAGCTGTTTTTTATCTTCTCCCTCTTACACTTTTAAAATTGATTTTGGCTGTCCTGTCTTCTCTTTACTCATTTGCTTGCTTCTCTTCTAATACCATAGCGTTTTTCTGGTTGACATCCACCGTGATTTCCTTAAACATCATTGTATCTTCATGATTCCTTGTGAACAGATTGAGTTAATGAACTCCATTTCAAGCTACTAAAGAGCCTCCATCAAAAGGCAAAAAGCTAAAAACTATGTCTCCCAGATACTATCGCAACCATTGGCATTTTTTTCTAGCTTCTGTGAAGCAAATTCACCGTGTGAGAGCAGCAAAGGAGACACGAATTAGAAGTTCACATGGATAGTCAAGCAAAGTCGCTCTGCCTTTGATAGAGGTCTTGATATGAAGTTAGTCCCTAACGTCATGGGTGTCCAAAGTCAGGGCAAAGAACATCTAAATTTCACTAGAATTGACATGTTTCTGAATCTGAAAGATAAACTCTAAGTTTTCTGATTCTATTCTTTGCTGATCTAAGCAGATGTAGCAACTTCATTGGTGGGTCAAGCTTTTGATGTCATTCAGGGTGCTGTTCCTGACAGTTTAGACTTGTGACTTGTCACGCCTACACTGATTCTGCATGTGCCCCGTAACCCATAATAGGTCTCCTTTTGCTTATCTTATTGGAGTGGATTTTGTTATCTATAGCCAAGAGCCCCAGTCTAACTCCCACATCTGTGTCTGTGGCTCAGTCTTGTCCTCGGAACTTTATGCATCTTAATTGTTACTGACGACTGGGTCATCTGTCTATACCTACAAAGGTGGCAAATCTGACAGGCTGAAAACGAAACATATTGTCTTCCCCTTCAAACTTATGTCTATTTCTAAATCCCTAAATGTTGTTAATGACACCAGTGTCTACATAGTAATTCAAGGTAGAAACCCAGGGGATCTGTCTCTATCTCTGCATACTTCCATCTCGTCACTGTCCAGCTAAGTCTATCTCATTAATTACTATCATGACAAATGCTACCTTTGTTATCTTCCTTGTTGCTTTAACTCCAGCCCTTATTCTTTCTGACCTTATTATTTCCCTGACTTTCCAATTTTTCTTTGCCTCTATTCTTGCTCTATTCCCATCTAGCAGCCTCAACTTGGACAGTTCCTCCATTGCTTAAAAACCTTCTCCTTGTTTATAACATAGAATACAAAATCCCTAATATGGAATACAACACCCTTCTTCATCTAGTCCGTGGCAGTCCCTGGGGGTCAGTCTTGACTGCACCCTGTATTTCAAACTCCATTATTTCTTTCTTTTTTTTAATTTTTTTATTTTATTTTATTTTTTTCCTTTATTTATTTTTTTATTGAATCATATCTGTGTACAATAATTCAGTTATGGGGTACAGTGTACGGGCTTCAGATACAATCAGAGATATTTTCATCAACCTGATTGCAATAACATTCAAGAGACTTTCTCATTACTTTGTGAGAACAATTTTGAACTGCCCACAGCTCTCTGAAAACCCCAGGCTCTTCACATCTCTGCCGTTTTCTCCTTTTGCTCCTGTCTTTCTCCCCATCACCCTGTCTCACGTAGAATATCAAATTTGATGCTTCTGTCATGTACTGCCAAATAGATTTTCTTAAGAGACAGACATGAAGTTGGCATTCTTTCTACTATTTGGAGGGAAAAAAAGATCTTTGCAATAAATAATTATAAGAATTTTGCTATTTATTTTAGAGTTTAAATGACCTTCTCAAAATTTCCCAACATAGAATAGCAGGTCTGAATCTCAAATTCAGGTTTTCTTATGTAAACCCAATGCGCCTCTTTTCACCACACTGAGATGAAAGATAATCCAACAGGGAGGAAGTTGGAAAATAAACATGAAAGGAAGGTAAGGGTCTTGGACTCCACTGGTACAAATATTTCTGCAGCTTTTCTGTGAGCCTTTCCAAATAACAAGTTGGAAGTCTTGGAAACTCAACTTTGAGGGTGAAGTAGGGTCTTGAAAAATATTAATAGTTACTGTTTTGAAAATATTCAGAATAGATTATTCCTATTTATTGAAAATTAGAGAAGTATAGTTACCAGTTAAAATGAAAGAAAAACTCCCTGAGGTAGATTTTTACTTCAAAATTTGCTTTTAATACTAGATGACCATTTTAATTCATGAATGGAAAGAAAGACAGATGACTACTGTCGTATTTTCTTTTGCAAAGATGGAGAACTTATGGGTGAAGGAAGTGAAGTGATTTGGTCAAGGTTATAGAGATGTGGTAGGCAGTAAAATTATACGTATTCTAGAACAGTTGTTATTTGCCTTGATTTTTCTTTTCTTTTTTTTTAAGTGAAATCAACAGCTTCACATTAGCCACTGATCAGGGACCAGATGGCAAAAACTTTCAGTCTCTACCTCCTAGGGCTATATTCAAACCAATGAAAGGTCTTTATCGCATTATCAGTCCCCTGAGCTATCCATTCTCCCACATGCTACTGTCCTTGACAAGCAGAAAAGTAACGTTATTTTAAAACTGTCCTTGTTTCAGATAACCAAAAGATTCTGATAATTTCAAAGGATTTGTCCTTTTTGTTTTTTGATTTTGCGTGGCATTACTAAACATGAATTGAATTCTACACCAATAGAAATTAGCAAAACCTAACCAAATCAATGTGAACTATAACTCTCCCAAGAATTATAAATGATTGAATATAATTGCCAAAGACAGCAAATACAGAACACTCAGTTAGATTTGAAGTTTAAGTAAACACATTTGTATTTCTAGTATACATGTAGTCCAAATAGTGAATGGAACCTACTTATAAATTATTCTGCTTATCTAAAATTCAGTTAACCAGAAGTCCTGTATTCTATCTGACAACCTAAGAATGAACGAGGGATAGTTCAAATTATTTTTTATGACAAAAAACACAAAGACATCCAAGTTACTCATAAAAGTGTGTTGGGATGTCCACTAAGCCACTTTATACACTGTGGGACGCAATCATGTCTTATAATCATTACAATAATGTTGAAAATCTATGAAGAATAAAAGGGGAAAATGTGGCTACTTTTGGGCTTGAAAATGGAATAATACTATATTTTGCTAGCACAAAAAAAGATGTGTAAAATAAAAGGGATTTTTTTTTTTTTATAGTTTTTCTTGTTAGAAACAGAACCCCCTACAAAATTGTTCTGGAACTATTTTCTTTTTCTTTCTTTCTTTTTTTTTTTCCAAATAAAGTTGAAAAACTGTTGGGCAAGTTTTTGAAATCACTATGTTTCTAGTCCCATCATCCTCTCTGTAGGTAACTTTGAAGGTGGAAGTACAACCCTGGCCATAAATGTGGTTTAGTGGTGTCTGTAATTAAATACTAGCACTCGGAAAAAAGGAAAAGATGGAAGCTTGCCTAAGTACAAATTTCATGTTTAATAGTCTTTTATCCTGTTTCAAAAGCAATGAAAGAAATGTGACATCTAATATTTTACCATTCTAATATGGATGCGTGCGGACTCAGATCACACAGCCATGGCAACGAGGGCATTAGTGGTAAATCTAAAGGGTACTTTAGAATCCCTTTGAGTGTATGTTCTTATCTTGACCCATAGAGATTCATACATCTGACATCCTTTAACACTGATGAATATAAATCTTAGCCACTGAGGAAAGACTGTAAATCCTTGTAATTCAAGATGTTAAGTATTCCCTACCTCTGAGGGTTAACCTTATGAAAACCAAAAAAAGCAATGGAATTGAAAGTTCAGGAAGAAAACACTATGCTCTTAACCCAAGATAATTTATTATAGATGGTAAAGGTTTCTGATTTACAAACTATGCATCCTGATGATTGTAACATGACCTCATGCACACAGCCATAGATGATATTTTAACACAGATGTTGTTTGAAAATGGAAGCTACTTTATTGTACTTTCCAACTGCTTTGAAGTGTTAAAGGGAATAAATCTATCATGAGTATGCTGCTAGCTATTTTGTCTTCTGAAAATTCAGGGCATTATAATACCTTCTGTGAATGATTATTTTTTTCCAAATAATAAATATTTGATAATATGAAATGTCCTTATAAATGAAAAATGTAACAGTAAAGAAAGATATTTCTCAGTGCGTTACATGATCAAATTTTATTTTATGGGCATCTATTTATCTCTATTGATTTCTAAATTCCTGTTTGAAGCAAGTTCATAGTATGGTTTGTAACTTAAAAAAATGGGAATTGTGTCTGTAAATTCATGCAAATCTTAAACATTTATATTGAAGGTGGCTATTTTGTTCCTAGCTTTCTGGATTCTTTTGGAATAAATTGATTTTGGGGTTGTGGGGACTGTGGGTGCAGGGTTGTTGCTGCATGTCAGAGAGCAGAAGAAATACTGAAGCTGAGTCCTTAGTGACATGTGGCTGGGCTGAGGACATCCGAGGTGGAAGCTGAATCTTTAGTGACATGTGGCTGGGCTGAGGATATCCGAGGTGGAAGCTGAGTCCTCAGTGACTCGTGTCTGGGGTTGAGGATATCCGAGGTGGAAGCTGAATCCTTAGTGACACATGGCTGGGGCTGAGGATATCCAAGTTAGCAGGAGTTTCATGCACACTTTACAATCATGAAAAACAGTTATTGGGAAAATGTTATGTACTCACAGCTCACTCTACATGCTGCTTCTAATCTTATTTGTACAAGTACAGGCAAAAATCTAGTACCAACAGCTATCGTCTTTCCCCCTTTATTGCAATGTAGTATTGATCCCCGTGTGGGAAGGTTGACTTGAATCCCGGAATGGGCTTAATTATGAGTGTACACAAAATAGTAATTGGCAGAGTAAGTAAGGAGTTCGTTAGCAGGTTGCATTTTATAGAACAGTAGTGTTTGTATTGAGCAGCAGCAATCAACAAGGAAAACGTTAAATGTATATGTGTCCATGTTAGAGTCCTCAGTCCGCTGTAAAGTTTATTTCTCCTTCCTTTGAGCCAATTCTCGTGAAGGCATTTCAGTGGCATCTTTATCATCGTAATGCACTTGTCACCACTGACTCAATAAATGCCAAACTGGAAAATTAAAGTAGAATGAGACATGAAAGAAAGAAAGAGTCTGTAGTATGGTTTCCCCATTAATAGCAGGAGGAGGCTCTTCAGTGTGATAGGAAGCATACTGTAACCACGCGGACCAGCGGCGCTGCCTTTTTTGCAGCCTCCAAAGCGCACCGAGTCTATGGTGTAGTGAGATCCTCTCTGCTGATGGTTTTTATATGGTGAACAGAGTCTCAGAAATAAGAATTGGAAGCTTCATTTCATAATATGCCTCTGTCCTCATCAGTAATGTTCTCACCATCTCACTTTGTTCTGGGGGCACAGATGGGTTTCTCCAGGCATGCGGTTATTAATATGATTTTTTAAAAATAATCGAATTTAACACCAAGGTCACTTGAGAAAACAGGCAAAATGAAAATGATAATTCTTGGTATGAAAACCTCAAAAAGTGCGATAGAACACAATGGTGTTCTTTGCTTACTTTGAAACGTCCAAGACCCGTTGGCCTTATTAATGGTATAATAAAACAGGAGTGGGGCTTGCCGAGGCCTTTCTGTTCACGAGGTGTCAATGGTTCATTAGAAAGTAAGCGAGGGCAACAAGAAATAACATATTGGGTTCCTTTCGTTTTTGTTTCTTTTAAGCACAGTGTTTTCTTGCCATTACAGAATTATTTTGTTTAATAAATCAGTGCAGTATTTATTTGCTATAAAATAAATAATGAGGTCTATAAATTGATAACTAAATTTCCTTCCTTCTACCATCTTGGTTTCCTCTTATTTTTTGTGGTAGACTTTTGTTTGTGAGTTTAATCAGTCTAAAATAATCTCATTTGGAGTAAATGAAAGTGATTATAATCTCCACCTTGTAAAACCAAAGTAATTTGCATAATCCTCTAAAGATGAAAATTGGTGTTTTAATTAGCCATTAATTAACAGCCCTAATCACTGCGCGGGAAGCACAGTGGGCACTTACTAAATAAATATTAGTGATTAGCAACTGGTAAAAATACTGAACAGAGAGTATTGATTTAAGTTTTACCTGTGTTAATACATCGAGTACATAGGAAACAGAGAGCAAATCAAATTTCCCAGATATCTCACTTCTATATTTTTATTACATAGTTTATATTTTTCTTTTGAAATACTTTTTGTGAATAAAGGTTATAAAAGGAAGCATTCATATTAATATGAATATTTTTAGGGGAAAAATAAATATAATTATTTGTTTTAAAATCGCAAACTTCATTTTGGTTGACACACGTGGGCATGGTTGGCAGACTGATGCAAAGAACTCCAGTAACAGAGGGCTGAATATAAGATTTCAGAGCACTGACGTAAACGGAACTGAAGCGCTTTACGTGGGCCACTCCAGTCAGTGAGATGGGACGTGTCCTGTCTGAGTGTGAAATGCTATGATAAAGTATAGAGGCACTGTCTGATGATAAATAAGAAAGGACCTTTAACGAGGAGTTTCCCCTGAAGCAGACTCGCATTCAGAGAGGAGAATGTAAAGTTAATTTTTCTTTACAGCCTAGGAAAACTATATTACACAGCAGTGATTTCACTGCATGTTTGCATGAGAATTTCTGTGAACATGGAGCACTTGCTTAGTGTGGATGAACATATTTAGTGGTATAATTCAATTTTACGTAGCAAGACTGAAATACATGTTCCAAAATGTAAGCCTGTAAAAGGAAAGATGGACAAAACATTCTCAGCTGGTGATATAACACATTTTTAAAACCACACTTCAAGACAATTTGATACATCTCAAGTAGCAACAACTTCTTAAATGCAGCAGATAATGACATTTTAAAACATAAGAACCAATGGTTTCATTTGATTAGTACAATACTAGCATATTTACAACTCAACGGGGCTTGCATTTCTCAAAGATGACCTGTAACATCAAGTATCAGGGATATTTTTTATAACTCTCTCAGTCAATTTATTTTGAAGCCACAAAAATGAAGTAATATTTGTGGCTAATATTTTTAATTAGACAAGTAGAAAATATTATTTTATATAAACTAAATGAAATAGGAATATAACTTATATAAAATTTTATAGGAAGTGACTTTATTAATAACAAAAAATACAAACATAGATAAACAAATCTCTTTAAGGTATTTGAAAATAAACATTTCATATGATCTCTATAGGAATGGAAAATTTAGGTGGTAAGCTTAATGAGCTAAGGTTCAAACTGTAAGCAATCTATCTATTTTAAGTATATAGGCATTTATATAAATTAAAAGCTTTATACGGCAACCTTATTCATATGAGTATATTTTTGCTATGGTTCTATTTGAAATCTTTCTAAGGTGCAAAGATTAAAAGTTTAAGGGTACTGTTTTTTCTGAAAGTCCACGGATATTTTATGAGGGAAAAGTCCCCATGATTCATTAAAACATCATCAACATTCTTGAGAAAGATTAATTTTGCTGCTCTAAACATTATCATGTTTGATTAATAGTACATAAATGCCAGAATCAATTATTATGGGTGGTGCCTGTGGCTCAGTGAGTAGGGTGCTGGCCCCATATACTGAGGGTGGCGAGTTCAGACCCAGCCCTGGCCAAACTGCAAAAACAACAACAACAAAAATAATAAAAATAAAAACTTCATTTAAAATACTATCATTATGATTTTGATATAAAAATTTCCGATCTAACTTTCACAAGCATACTTTTGTATTTCGATTGGGCTACTTCTTGTTGGAGTTTTTTCCATAATAGTGACTTTGAAAAGTTAGCTAATCAAACTGGAATGGATATGAATGTAACCTAACATCATCCCTAATTTGCATCTGTGGAGACAGAGGCCAAGCACACTTACAATCAAGTCCAAGTTACTTACTGGCAAATTCTAGGTGAAATCTAAATTCTTCCGATTCTATATATATATATATATATATATTTTTTTTTTTTTTTTTTGAGACAGAGCCTCAAGCTGTCACCCTGGATAGAGTGCCGTGGCATCATAGCTCACAGCAACCTCAAACTCCTGGGCTCAAGTGAGTCTCCTGCCTCTGCCTCCCAAGTAGCTGGAACTACAGGTGCCCGCCACAATGCCCGGCCATTTTTTTTTTTTTTTTTTTTTTGGTTGCAGCCGTCATTGTTGTTTGGCTGGCCAGGCTGGATTCGAACCCGCCAGCTCAGGTGTATGTGGCTGGCGCCTTAGCCCGTTGAACCACAGGCGCCGAGCCAATTCTTCCGATTCTTAAATCACTGCCCTTGGCCACACTGCCTGTATCACATTGCTCTTGGGAGAGGAGATGTGTAGGTAGTCAGACAAGAGCAGGGCGGGTGGTGGGTGTGGTCAGGCCATTTGGTGTTTTGGCCATTTCGGACTGGCTGGGTCAGGCTGGCCTGAGCTGTTATGGGAATGGGACCAAATAAGTCCTTGCAGGTGGGTTGTTTGGGGGATTGATTAATGTCCCTGGGACTTTCTGACATGGGCAAATTGGTAAGGTTGTTAAGGGAGCAGACATGTGGGAATAGAGTTGATCAAGACCCTGGGAATTTCCAGGAAACAGTTGACACCCCAAAAGTCGCGTATGACATCTAGAGACTGCTTTCTGTAGGGCCTGCAGTCTCTAGGACAAGGCCTGGATTGCTTTACGTGTTATTCAAATAAACATTCCTTTATTGCTAAAATTTTTTGTGCTCTTGTTCTTTTCAATTATTTCTGTAACAACCTAGAGCTGTCACCATGGCACCCTAGCATCTGTATATATTAAACTGAGTTTTAATATTAATAAAGGAATTTATGGCTTACAGAGATCCCACCAAGAACCCTTCTAAGGCAAAGAACATATGTGTAATATAAGGAATAATTATTCAAAATGGTGGAATGCTGCGAAGCAGCCTCCAAGAAGACGTAGTTTTCAGCCCCTACTGAGGCAATAACCAGGAGTAGACTTGGTAATTTCTCCCCTTCTGAGTATTTCCTTCTGTACTAATAAAGAAGTTGTATCAAATGGCTTTTGAAATACTTTCTAGTTCTAGCAGTTCAGTCAAGGGTCACACTAGGAATTACAATGACCTTTAACTTGATCTGCAAGGAGCCCTCTTTTCTACCTGAAGAAAAGGACAGAGTGTTTATAGAATTGGAATCCTTAATCGGGGCCACGATAATAGCCCTGTCTTGAGTCATCATGATTTTTACCCATTATATTTTGCAAGGCCCACGTTCAAAGAGTTTCTGAGATGTGTCTTCTCAAACTCTCGATGTAGAATCACATCTCAGCCCTGCAGTGGAGTATGATATGATTTATTGTGACAGTTAAGCGTGACGTATGGCAATGTCAATATAATACAAACCCATACCCACACATTTACGTGTACATTTGCACACACTTTTTTAGTTGCAGCTGTAAGGGAAGTGGTTAATGATTTTAGCATACACACGAATCTTTTAGCATACTTTATATTTTATCTGAATAACATGCTGAGATGTTAAAGCAGTAGAAAGGGAATGGGCTCAGCTCACATCTTCCTTTCTTAGCAGTCTTACGAAAGGAGAGAGACCCTCTGTGGGAAGGAAAATGAATGACCTGTCTTGGATTTACTTCATGTGATAAAGTACAGTCATCTGTTTATTTTCTCTTAGTCCATAGAGTACATTTTGGGATACTTAGAATGTGGTCAATATTACACTGTCACTTACTCTTTGATATCTTTTTTTTGTAGAGACAGAGTCTCACTCTATTGCCCTCGGTAGAGTGCTGTGGCGTCACAGCTCACGGCAACCTCCAACCTCCAACTCCTGGGCTTAGGTGATTCTCTTGCCTCAGCCTCCCGAGTAGCTGGGACTACAGGTGCCCACCAGAGTGCCCGGCTCTCTTTGATATCTTTCTACAACTTTCCTTCCATTTTTATGTGAACTTTTAAAAAGAGTGGTATAAATTTTTTTTCAAAATAGGCTCATTTGACAAGCTTCTAACTTACAATGTTAGAATGGCCAATTGAAACTGCGTGGAAATATTAGGGAAATTAAAAGTTAAATATGTAAAAGGTTAAGATTGCTGTATTAGATTAGTAATCACCACTGATTTGAATTCTTAAACACAACCATGTCAATGGAAACATTGCTTTTAGCTTTATTGTTTATCTGAGGCAACTCAATTTTTCTGAGTAATCTATCAGAGCTTCACTGTGCTGAGAGAGAGATTACATCATTGAGTTAATAGTGTTTTGAGGAAATTAGGCACGTATCAGCATTATCAAAATGTATTAATTTGGTACAAGGTATTACTTCAGGGAAAAGAAAAAAAAAAAACAAAACAAAAAACCCCTAGTTAGGTTTATCTTTTCTTGAGTGATCCAAGGACGTTCTGGTGCCGAAAAGCAAAAAAAAAAAAAAAAAAAGATTTCCGATGGCCTTCACAGATAATTTGATCCTTTTGAATTCAACATTCGTTACAATACTTTTAGTAGAAATAAGAATGCTCAAACTTTAAAAAGCTATTAACATATAAATAATTATGATTTTATATATATTAAAAGTATAAAAATAGCATATACACAATTTAAAAGTAATATTTATTTAAGATTTGATAATAAAGAACATATGGATAATTTTTAGAGCCTTTTGAAGGCTAAAAGGGCAATTACATAAATGTAATAGCTCTTCCCATTTTTAAAGTCTATTTTAAGTGCATCACATACACACACACACACACACACACACGTATATGAAATGAAATGAATGTATCTTAAATAAATAGGAGATTTCTTTCCAGGAATAACTTTAGAGTCAAGTAACTCAATATATAAAGTGGAAAACATATTTTGAAACATGACAGAAAATAACTACATAGTGATAGCAGTAATTTAGCCAACATTTTTGTCTTTAAAAGTCTTTTCATCTACAATTTCTTGATCCAGTGAGGAAATGGTGCCCGTTTGGGCCTACTAGATAGAGATAATTATTGGTGAATGCATTTGGAATTATTGATTATGCTGAGACATAGTGAGAGTTGTTAAAAGGAGACTGGAAATTGTCTGAATTCTCTCCCCTGGCAGTCCCACCCTTTTCCTTCCTAACCATCCTCCCTCCCCTTTCTGAACCTTCAAAATCACACGTGTACACCAATTCAGGAATTTTGCTGAAAAGACATTTGTAATAATGTGTCATAATGAGGCAAGAAAGCATAACATGAGGCATATTTATCAATCCTGTAATATGCACTTGCCCTGAGATGGGTAAAGGACTGGGACGCAAGGTTAGTGCCGATGGCTGCAGGCTGCGGAGTGCGTGTTCAGGAGTCCATCTAATCGCTAGCGCTCAGTGGGAGTAATAGTAACAGAACTCTCAAGCCTCCTTTTTACCCTCCTGCTTCCATTTTAGGGTTGTTTTCTTTTCTACTGTTAATAGTTTGTGCAATTATTTTTATCTTTAGTTCTCCACCTCCCCCCCTTTTGCTCTTTTCTCTTCTGCATTTTTGTTTCAAACTTAGTTCACACCCTTCAGGCTACCCGTGGCTGGACAGAACTTCATGGTGCTTAATTTAGCAAATTCAGTTCTCTTTATTGGCATATGTAATTTGCTGAAATTTCCACTCCTGACAGCGTATATATTTATAAAATGCAAGCCCCAGGGACAGAGCAAAGACTGCCACCAGATAGTGGGAGACAGCTAGTTCAGGCACCTGCAAAAGCTATTTAGGAAATCTTAAGAGTGAAAAGACATTCCAATTATTACTGGAGAAAAGCAAAGCTCTTTCATTTATAAAGCAGTGTAACTAGAGCTGAAATAAGGCAAGGTAATAAACCATGCTTTAAACATGTCAAGTATTACATAAACTCTAAACATGGTTTCTAATGCTAAGAAATGCAGATGCCATTAAAGGTTTGTCAAATAACCATCGTGAGATTTAAAGAAGCCCAACTGGGGACCAGGGTTGCATCTTACATAAGCCTGTGGGGATTTTGTCCAAGGCACAAGTATTTTATCATGAGTCTGAGTTTGCCTGCTGGCTGATTCAAGCTCACTGGACTTTTTTTTGTTTGAGTTTGGTGTGTGTGAAACTCTGTGAAGTAGTTGGATAAAATTCCACATTGTCTGGCAGGTAATGAGTCTGGACTGGATCAAATCTTGTCAGGTTCAGATTAGAGCTGACCCTGTCTTTAGGGTCACATTTTCCAATCCTCACACCACTTTACAAGCTTCGGTGTGCATGAAATTATAAAACACAGAGCATGAGAAAATATCTCCTAGGTTGTTTTTGTGGCAAGAGAGCCCAGAGAAATAAAGTGATTTTCAGCCCTTTGAGTTTTATTACTTTCTCAAGAACAAAAATTTGGTTAGGGTCAGTTTTCAAGTTTAACAGTTCATCAGCCCATAATTGCACTCATTATTACTGTAGCCAGCTTTATATTGGAGTTTGATTAATAACGATACGCACTTCAGTAACGCTTCCCATTAAGTGGCACTAATTACACTGTAACTGCTGTTCAACAACCAAGCAAGTGTAACTACAATGTCATTTTTATGGAGCCAGATCTGCTCATAAGGGTCCTTGGATAACGCTAATGGGGGAGTGGAGTAACTGAAAGTGTGGTGGCAGAATCGCTATTGCTTTAAATTCTATAGACAAGAAATCATGACATCTTGAGGTTCCTGTTGGTGGGAAAAACTTTGG
This sequence comes from Perodicticus potto, assembly GCA_963574655.1. Classification (NCBI taxonomy): domain Eukaryota; kingdom Metazoa; phylum Chordata; class Mammalia; order Primates; family Lorisidae; genus Perodicticus; species Perodicticus potto. Next base: position 6,604 of record CAUYRH010102433.1, on the reverse strand, counting down.
AGAGGGACTCAGTGAAAGTCTTTAGGATGTAATTAACATGCATGATCTGCTTAGAACCACTGTGAGTATTAGGAAGTCCTGTTGTTAATTTAAAAGAATAGGATTTACTTGGAAGAAGGCCTAAATCTTCATTGTACTTATTTATTCTGATCTTGGCAACAGTACCATCCTTTCTGAATCACATGTGTATAACAATGCCTGCTTCTGTGTTTGTGAGGTTAGGATTTAGTGAGATACTGTATGTGTGAAGATGCCTAACTCAGTACCTCATTCATAGTGATAGTCCTTTCCACCCCTCAAGGAGGCCTCACATCTTCATTCTTTCCATCATTCAGGAGTAGGGAATGGACCCTTGTTCTTTTAGAAAGGTTTTATACTTGAATTAAGATTAAATAAATATGAATGCTTTAAAATATGTCCATCATTAAGGAGGAAAAACTTTAAACTCTAGTAAGAAAGAATGCAACTTAATCACCATCATATTGCAAAGATACAGAGATTTTAACGATAGGGAAGATAAGGAAAGTCTAAGTTTGATTTACAAGGTGGGATATTATATCAGAGGGCTGAGGGCAAAAATTTCTGCCAGAACTCAGGGAAGACTAAATAGACTAGAAATAATGAAGCAATTTGGAGAGAAATAGTTGCACAAAATATTTAACATCTATTAACTTAAAAGTGGTTGGGTTTTTGATACTTCTGATTCATCTACTGATCATTGAATTCCCCCCCCCAAAAAAAAACTTCAAAGGAAAAGAATGAGAAGCTGTGTAATATAATTTATTGCACTCCTCAGAGTAGGAGATATAATTTTTTTAAAGGAGGAACCACAGGGGATGGGCAATATACCTGTTTTAACGAACTGGTTTGCAGACTATATATTCAATAGTTAGTGGTGATAGAGCATGGAGTTAGAATTCTCGCAGGGCGTCAGAGGTATTTGGTGGCATGAAAGTGAGATGATCAAAGTAAGATCATAATATATATTGTGATTGTGTTTCCCTATTATTTCCATCACTTATATACTTCAATTTTTTAAACATCTACTCTGAAATGATCTTATAAAAATGAGCTCAAACAAATATCATGGGCTTGGTGTGAAGGGTGGATATATAAGAGAAATCACTTAGTTATAATTGTGACTATGTAGCTCTGGATTATGGAATATTACACAAACAAAAGAAAGAAAAGGAAAAATCAAGGAAATCTCAAGTGATCCTCTTTTAAATTATGTGCCCTTTTATCATAGTTTCTAATGACATGAATAATTCCTGATGCCCAAATACAACCTGCAATAATTCAGCAGCCCGCCTTGCTGCACACCCATTTGAAAGAGTGAAGCCTGTGGAGTTGATGCCAAACAGTAAGACATTTGGGTATAATAAAAAACTCTAGAGGTTGTTGAGCTTATTGACAGGGATGGGCTCTTCCTGAAAATCTGCATCCCTGATCAGTAGCTGGTAAGCATCAGCAATTAAACATTTGGCTCTGATTTCCTTGGCTGCAATAAATTCAACTTTTTTTTTTTTAAACTTGTTGCAGGAGTTTTCATATTGCCCTTCAAAGAAGAATTTTGAGAACTCTAATTTATTTAAAAGTACAGAACTGAGTGGAAATTACAGAACTGTTATGTCTGTAACATACACATATATGACAGGATGAAGTCATACTCACAACGTGCTGAATCACCACAACACCCAGAAGGCAAAACCCCAGAGAAAGGGACTCAGCACCATTGGGAGCCAAAGGTGGCACATGTGGGGATGGAGACGAGTGTGGTCTCCGTGAGAATACAGAACGTAAACACAGACACTAGAGCATTAACCCATCACTTGGGTTTCAATATTCTGACAAGGACATCACAATTTTGTGTTGATAGTCTCCTGGCTTAGCTCTTTACATCCCTCTAATTTGTACGTTGTGTTTCCAAAGCCCTTGTAGCCCACTAAGCCTTGTATCTCTGTCAGTAGCAGGAGCAGGAGCAGAGGTGAAGCAAAGCGGAACAAGGTGTAGTGTCTTTCTCTTTAGAGGGACGATCCCAGCAAGCCACCAGGCCCTGGACTCTACAATCTCCTTCCACGTGATAAGCATCTGGACGTGTTGGGGGTTATCTCTATCTTTCTGATACAGAAGTGTGTTGATAGGACATCCAGAGTATTTTCCACTTACTTTTTGCCAGATGGATTTTGTTTGATTTCATCACTAAAGGAGACCAGCTGACCTTCCGTAGAACTGCAAGATGTTCTTGTCTCTATGACTATGATCCTATTACGAAAGAGGAGAGATAAAACAGGTCAGGGTAACATATTGAATGAGAACTTCTATGCCTTCTATCCGAGTGATGCAAGTTGCTTTCTTCCCTCCTCTTGTTTGGGATAAAGAAGAAAACATTGGGTACCAGATCAACAGCCACAGAAGATAGAGGCCGCAGGAAAGCGCTCGTAGGGATGCAGCATGGTAGCTGAAGTTGACATTAGTTTATTGTCATTTGCCACCTCCTTTTTTTTTTTTGCAGTTTTTGGCCAGGGCTGGGTTTGAACCCGCCACCTCCAGCATATGGGGCCAGTGCCCTACTCCTTTGAGTCACAGGCGCTGCCCCGTATCCCATTTGTTTTTTAAGTCCAGAGAGGTGAACTGAATGAGGTGATGGGAAATATGATCCCTAATTCCAATAAGGGTTTGTTAGTGGCACTAATCTCTGCAGAATGATTCCTCCCGAGATGCTCTGTTGCTTCCAATTGACTATTTTGGCCAAGACAAAGTGGATTCAATGAGGGAGTTTCAGAAATTCCCGTTTGGCCCTTCTTACATAATAATTCTTATTGCATTGATCAGTCAGACAATGTGACAGTGTTTTAACACATACAAAATATACTCACCTGATTATACACCAAGGAACCAGGTAAGTAATGACAGGATGAAATTACTATATATAATCATAGATCACAACCACTATAAACAGCCACTGAGTGGAACTATTCTACAAATAGAGTCAGATGTAAACTATGTTCATGGTCTGAGCCTTATAAACCTCCCTTTAATCAGAGGGCTTGATAACATTTTAAGTCATTGATGTCATCTCAAATCATGGATATCATTGTCCTCAAAATTCTGGCTATTATCACCAATCCAAAGCATGTAGCTACTCAGCAAACAGTTGTATGTGTCACAGAGGATTGATAAAATATTTGACATTTCTTTATGGAAGACCTGACCTTGGGAAGGTGACTGGCATAGGACCCTGTTGTACATCTTTAGAAATAAGCACCTGCAGAGAAATCATGGTAACAGGAGGAAAGGCCTGAGAAGGAGATACAGAAAAGTTGAGATGGTTAATTTCATGTGTTACAATGACTTGGTCACTGGATGCCCAGACATTTGGAGAAACATTCTGGGTGTGTCTATAAGGATGTTTCTAGATTAAATTAACATTTGCATTAGTTGACTGAAAGGAGATTGTCCATCCTAACGTGGGTGCACCCCATCCAATCTGTTGAGGGCATGAACAGAACAAAATGCCTGACCTTACTATGAGTAAGAAGGAATTTCCTCCTGGCTGACTGCTTTCAGGTGGACATTGTTTTTTTTTTTCCTGCCTATTTCCTACTCTCACTAAAACTGGCTATTCTTTAGGTCTCAAGCCTGGAGGTGTTTTGATTGGCACCACAGGATCATTTCCCCTGGTTCTCTAGCCTTTGGACTCACACTGGCAGTGTACCATTGGCTCTCCTGGTTCTCCATGTCACTGACTGCCTACCTTGGACTTGTCTGCCACTCTAATAGCATGAGCCCATTTCTTATAATAAATAACACACATATATACTATTGGCTCTGTTTCTCTGGAGGACCTTGACCAATATGGCAGTTAAATTGGTGGAGGTTGTAGAGAGAGAGAATAGGGAAATTCTCTTCTAATTGTGGAATAGGAGAATTCACTGAAGTAGGAAGCTGAGAATGAGGATGATGGAGTATTAATGTAATAGGCACAGTCTTGATGCTTGAATTTAAATGGCTGTGGTGACCCAGCTGCTGGTTGAGAGTCAGACGTATTATGTTCAGGCTTCTGGGCTTATCCTGAAACCTTAGGGAAGGTGAGTGACTGATTACGCTTAATCAGTGTCTCGTGAATTTCACCATTTAAAACATAATTTGGTATTTGTCATATCATTCAATCTTTCCAACAATATTATAACGTCAATTCAATAATCATCTTTATTTTTCAAATGGGAAAAGTAATTTTCAGAGAACTTCAGTTCAATTTCATAATACTGGCAGTCCACTTTAGTTGAGGTTCTCTGCCAATTATTGGCTTTGTATAAATTCACGTAAAGCAGCCTGTTGTGACCGAGGTACTGGACAGTCTCCGACTCTGGACTCTGTTCCTGCTGTTGTCCCAGTTCTTCCTCTCTGGAAATGAACATCTTCATCCTCTTCTCATTCGCTCAGGTCTAACCCGCGCCTCGTCCTACCCGGCTGCCCTCCTTCCCCTCATCCCACGTTCAGTCCACCAGCAAGCCTAGCTGACTCCATCTTTTATGGGTGTATTTGTTTTTCACTATTTTCACGTATTTTTAATCAAAGCAGCCTTCATTTATGGACTGAATTTACCCAGTAGTCTGTTACATAGTCATCCTACTTCTGTTCTTAATCAGACCATTCTCCACTCAGTAGAGCATTCTTTTTTTTTTTTAATTTTTATTAAATCATAATTGTGTACATTGGTGCAATCATGGGGCACAATGTGCTGACTTCATAGACAATCTAAAATATTTTCATTGAACTATTTAACATAGCCTACATGGCCTTTTAATCACTATATGAAGACATTTATATTCTACTTTTAGTAATTTTCATTCTTATAACTATACAAATTATTTCATATCACTCCTCTGCATAAAATTTATGGAGCTTCCCTGTTCCATGTAAACTGCTGTTTGAATGCCTCCCCTTGACTTTCAGCGTTGGTTGGTTCAGCCGCTATTCCAATTTCTCCCCCACGGTACTCGCCCCGTACTAGTCAGCCACGGGTCTGCTCCAGGACTGTGCCAAGCTTACTTCTGCTGTGGGTCCCTCGACTTCCTCCTCCTGACTCTTCCTCATGAATTCTTCTAACTGGCAAAGGATCATCTTAAATATCTCCACCTTAATGCAGGTTTTCCAGACTGTTCAATATCAGGCACTTGCCATCATTCTCTACTGAATCTTTGTGGAGAAAGTATCAAAATGGTAATTAAGGCTTGACTGGAGAAAGATGTGGTCACAGATGTCACAGTAAATACTAGGACAGGTCTGTTCAGGGGAGCACAGATTTTTTAAAAGGCAACAGCAGGTAGTGTATTGAAAAAAATGCTTCTTGTGTCCAGAGACTTTTGGACGACAACCAGATTAAAAAAGGGAAGACAGTGAATAAATGTGAGCCTCAGGGAGAGAAGGAGGGAAAATATTACTTGTGGATTTTATGAGTATTGCTAACAGGATAAACATTCTCGACATGAATTGTGTGTTCAAGTTAATCTTTGTGATCAAAAATGACTTGCAATTTTGCACTTATTTAATAACTGTATTGCTTAAAAAGCTTTGCTATCTGAATACTACATTGGCCAGAAAGACAAATTTATATAAAGAGAATGTCATGAACATTATTAATAAGCAATTTTTAAGATCATTTTAAGTTTTTCTTAAATATTGGCTGAATTATTTTATACTACTCAAATATTAGTTACACGGACTAACTTCATTACCATGAAGCATACCTATAACAGTCATTGATTATTTATGAATCAGTGGAAACATCTGGAAGCTTGACCTCTTTTTTATATTAAAAGGACTTGGAGCGTTTGCGGTATTTCACTATTAGTGCCGCTTCACTTATTACATGCTCTGCCAATGGTTTATGTAACTGGACTGATTTCCTTCTGACTCGGAAGGTCAGTTAGCTGTGAAGGGATTGAGTTTCTAGACACTGCCCCCTGCATTTATCTCTTTACCGATAAAGTTCTCTGCCGCCTACTGCTTACATGCTGTAGAACACATGTTGCTTTAGCATTATGTATAAATGTCAGAAAAAAAAAATTAATTCATTTTTCTGAATCAATCTTACATTCATTTAACTTAGTATTTCCAATTGTTTTCTTTTTTTTGATATATGCTTGCATATGTTTATATCTACATACACACCTATTTGCATAATTAAATTTTTCTTATTGGTATCTAAAAAATAATGACCTTATCCACAGGTGGAATTTATTTTAGGTAATTAAGAAAGAATGCTTCTGTTTGACACTGAATTTGTTCCCAATGTACGCTGCATGGAAAGTAGAGATAGAGAAAGGGAATGTTCGAGGACTGATGACGGAGGTGCTAAAATATACTTGAACGTACACATATCTGCATAGGGGAGACTCGCTAAAATATACTCGAACGTACACGTATCTGCATAGGGGAGACTCACTAAAATATACTTGAACGTACACTTATCTGCACAGAGGAGACTCGCTAAAATATACTTGAACGTACACGTATCCGCGCAGAGGAGACTCACTAAAATATACTTGAACGTACACGTATCCGCACAGAGGAGACTCGCTAAAATATACTTGAACGT
>CAUYRH010102431.1:0-28165 GCA_963574655.1 Perodicticus potto | reverse complement strand
TTTTTTATTGAGTCATAGCTGTGTACAATAATTCAGTCAAGGAGTACAGTGTGTGGGCTTCACATACAATTGGAGATATTTTTATCAACCTGATTAATATAACATTCATGATATTTTCTCATTTACTATGTGAAAACAATTCTCATCCGTATTTAGAAGTTTTCTCCTGACCCTTCAAATATGCACCACAAGTGTGATATGTTATTTCTTTAATAGTTTCATCCACTTGTTAATGTTTATGTTCCATTTTGGATTTCCTTCACATCTTGGTTAGTTTTACTTGTTGTCTGTGTTGCCTGGGAGCAGGAAGGGCACGTGAAACATTGTACCACTCGCCAAATCAGACCTACAGCAAAATAGATCACTCAGAGGAGCATCATTTCCTCCCCGTCCTTGCCACTCCACTTCCATCCTCCCTTTCTCTCTGCCCTTTTCTCACTCAACCTCCTCTCGGTGACAGTGTCTTCCATGTCTGGTTTTCCTTCTTATCTATTTATGTAGCCCCTTTACGAAACGCAGCATGCTGCTGTATGTTCCATGTAGGCGGCACCGGCTCTCACACTCTGCTTTCCCAGGTTCACAGTACGTGCTTGACATCTCCAATCCATTCATCAAGCTCCCTCCCTCATGGTCCATCACGTGGATGTTCCAGGGTTTATTCAGCCCCTCTTTTACATCTGGCCATTGAGTTGCTTCCCGAATTTTTGCATTCACATAGCATGCTGCCACAGATGAACTCACACCTTAGTTTGTGTAGTGCTGGAGGTTATTTTCAGGGTCGAGTCCAAGAATTGGGGTTGCATGGCTGGAAGGCAAATGCACCTATAGCAGTGGTTCTCAACCTTCCTAACTCCGTGACCCTTTAATACAGTTCCTCACGTTGTGGTGACCCCCAACCATAAAATTATTTTCATTGCTACTATAGTTGGGGGTCACCACAACGTGAGGAACTGTATTAAAGGGTCTCGGCATTAGAAAGGTTGAGAACCACTGACACATAGTTTCGTTAGGTGTCGCCAACTTTCTCTTAGGTAGCTTTGCCTCCATGGGTTGGAAAGCCTTTGTTTCTTGTTGAAGGTTAGTTATAGATAGGCACAACGGGTGCCATGGGTGCATTGCTACTTTGATGGAGGCTCTTGTCCAGGTCCACCAAGCAAGGACCTACCAGCCAAAGCATTTCCGCTCGTCTGTCCCCTCAGAATTGTGGCAGAGTAGATGCTTGTCTCTCCGTGACAGCTCACTGAAGGTTTTCCTCTATGCTGCCTCACGTCACCCTTTAATAATGGCATGAAAAAGCTCGAGTTACTCTGCTGTTGGCCCCATTATACAGATGAGGAAACTGAGGCTCACAGAAGCTAGGAGACTTGCCCGAGGTCACATAGTTAGGATCACACTGAAGCCCTAAGGTCAGTTTCCCATATTACAGGGTTTCATTCCCCGCTCCATTACACTATTAGAGCCAGAAGAGACCTCGGCTGTCTCTCAGTTTCAAGTCCCTCCTGAGTCCATCACTGGTGAAGACCAGAGGAGGTCAATGTGCTTTACGTTATACAGCTCATTAGGGGCCACATCTAGAGCTCAGACCTCCAGCTCCTTCCCCTGCTTCCTGCTTATCCTGGGAGTTGGGGGTGGAGTCTGCTGGCAAGTAAGGCCCATCACCCAGGGGCAGTAGCAGGAGGCAGGGGTGACATTGCTAGTGAGGCCGCAGGACAACACCACGAGCCTGTGTCTTGTTTCCACTGCTTCATTTCAACATCCTTGCCTCAGATATACCCAATGACTTGTGTTCCTCGGGGAAGTCTAGGCTAGTATAATTAATTCTTCTTACAACTAAAAAGTATGTTCTCATTGAGCAAGAAAAATACTGATTAATTTGCCCTTAAGTGTTAGTCTAGGGAGCTGTTTGTTGTTTGTTTTTTTTCCTCTATAAGTGTTTACATTTTTCTTGCTCAACACAGTAAGGAACACCCCTTTGCATCACACTTAAAGGTGAGAAGTAAAATATGCATGGTTTTCCTTGCTGCCGTCTCTGTAGTGAGGTCCAGCTAGGCTGTCTCTGTCTCCCATGTCTGCCCCCTCTCATGGCTTTCCCTCCCCTAACCTGGGAGCTGGCCTCCCAGGCTTGCTTAAGTTCCGTACATTCATCCATTCATTAAATCATTCATTTGCCCACTCACTACACTGAGCACTGTAGCTCCCCGGACCATGCTTAGGACCCAGATGACGTGGGGCTGAATTAGACCTCCCCACAAAGCCATCTGTTTTGACGGAGTTCATAGTTTAGTGGGGGAGGCACCCCAATAAAGAGAAAATTACAGAATAGGGCATTCCCAGCTGCAGGCTAAAGGGGTCCCTAGTGATGCTGCCAGTTGAGCTGAGCCTCCAAGCCAAGCAGAGCACGTGAGCAGGTGCGTTGTGGTTAGAGGGCCCAGCAGCAGGTGATAGGACTGGGATGAGGTGGGCATTAGAGGGCAGCAGGAGGTGGCAGTGTCCGGGAGGAGTGTTTGCTGCTTGGTGCAAAGCCTGACTCAGTTTTTGATCACTTCTTTGTTTTCTTCACCGCTGTATCCCTCCTGGTACCTGCAAACAGTGTTTGGCATGCTGTCAATGTTTACTAACTGAGTCTCAAGACCCTGTCTCTAAATGTGAATAACGCTCATGTTTTTTTGCAGTTTTAGGCTGGGGCTGGGTTGGAACCCACCACCTCCGCCATATGGGGCCGGCCCCCTACTCCTTGAGCCACAGGCGCCACCCCATTATAACGCTCCTCTTTGTTTGTGCTGCTGTATTCTGTACTCTAGAATAGGGCGTGGCATGTTGTCAATGCTAAATAAACACTTGTTGAGTGGATGGATGATCATACAGGCCTAGGAACATATCGTGTTCGGAGTAGCAACTGTGATTTTTATCCTCTTGTGTGGCTGGACAGGAGTTACTGGCCCCATGGCTAGAGGTATCAAGTGCAAAGCTAGATCCAGCAACATTTACAGTTAGAGAGGGACAGCACTCTAATTCATACTAATAATTGTGAACCTTTGTTGGGTAGACTAAATGCTTTGCAAATTGCCTTCTGTCTTCATCAGCTCTTTGGAATTCCTAGGTGCGAATCTGATCACTGGGGTTGACTTGGCTGGCATCTCACTCAGGTAGTTCTCTGATGACTTCCAGGCCATTCTGTGGTTGCCTGAGCTGGGAACTGGCACACACAGAGGAATCTGTCCTCTGAAAAACCCTTGCCCAGCCCCTGCCAAAGACCTTGTCCAGGTGCAGGGTGTTTCTCCCTCAGATAGGAGTCCCAGCTCCTTTCCTGAAAACCTGGAAGGCAGCAAGTAAGATTTTACTATGGAATTTTGCCAGAGCTGGCGGCCTGTCCAGACATTTTATCCTGGAGAGCAAGTTACCCACTTTTACTTACTGTGGTTTGATTTTAGGAGATAAGCATGTTTCAAAAATTTATATGAACTATCTCATGCATACAAAAGAATATGCATAGTATATATGGGTGGTTGAGAAAATAAATAGGAAGTGAACATCTGTGTGCCTGTTACCTCTAATGAATAAATCCTACCCTTGCTTTGCATGGCTCACAGGGGCCTCTGTTCCAGCTCCTGCTTCACCGTCCAGCCTCAGTTCTTAACCATAAGCACCTCATAGTAATACTTTCTTGCCCAAACTCACTGTAGAATTCTGAACATTCACTTTCTCTTTGCACCTGCCAGTTTCTGCCTTGATGCCTCTTGGCTCCCATGGTAGGAGCCTTTGGCAGCTGAGCTCAGACCACCCACCTTCTGGGGACAGTGTTCCATGGCAGGTCAGGATGCCCCCATGCTGTGTTCCCACAGTGCTGAGCTCACATCACCTTACTGATCTGCTGGTATTTTCCCCTCAGTGGGCCACAAGCTCCTTGAGAGCCAGAGGCCTCATCTTCCATTCGCACAAGCCCATTGCTTACACAGGGCTTGGCTCTTTGCAGGTGCTCAGAGGATATTTGTGAAAAGCCTGAGTCTGCTCGGCGAGGAGCTGCTATGTTTTAGGTCACCCCTGAGGTCTCTTCTTGGGGGAGAAGTTGATGCTTCCTCACTGCTCTGGCATTATGCATAGGCTTTGTTAGCGGCTATTCTAAATTTCCAGGCAAGAACTTAGCCTTGCACATAGAATTAGAATGAACCGTCCTCACCCCAAAATATGGAAATGTTCTCAAGAGGGAGAAGCACTTGGAATTATAATGGAGGTGGAGCCACCCCAGAGAAGGCAGTCAGTAAATAATGAAAAGAATTTGGATGATGTTCCTTCTTCCTTTTTCTTAAATGCTTGGTACCTTTCAGCATGCCAGGGAGCAAAGATTTAGTTCTGAGACCAGCGTTATTTTGAAAAACAAGCTTGTACTAGAATTAAATGACACTGAAGCCAACTCCCATTCAGCTTGAACATCTCTGTTGTGTTCTAGAAAGGCTGTCAGAACCTTTATCATTTCTCCTTTTTCATACTCAGGGCGACCCCTTTCCGATTCACATTCCCAGCTACTAGAGCAGAGAGATGCTGACACAAAGCTCTCCCCTTGCACTCTGGAATTGTTCTTGTCATTTGGGTGGTGAGGTTCTTCCAGGATTGTAGGAAAATAGAAGCAGGCATCATCATCTTCATAGTTTTATTTATTTGTATGTGGATTGCTTTGAATGGGATAAAAATAAATTAACATAATCCAACTGTGTTACAGAAAATTTCCCCCCAGGGCATTTTTTTTCCTAGACAAGTGAGGTTTTAAAAATATTACTTGCGATCGTAAGTAGACCTGAATTTTAATATTCTGCTCACTTCATCCCAGTGTGGACATTTTTCCTTTTTGCTACGTGGTCTTTGTCACCATCCTTCTTAAACTTCTGGATAATATGTCAGTAAGTTGTAATTTCATCATTTTTTCTTTCCCCCATTTACTGTTGATCATTGAGTGTCGTGGCAAGGATTGAGCTTTGATTCTTTTTCTTTCTTTCTTTTCTTTTCTTTTCTTTTTCTTTTCCTTTTTTTTTTTTTTAAATACAGAATCTCACTCAGTCATCCTAGGTAGAGTGTAGCGGCGTCATAGCTCACAGCAACCTCAAAATCTTGGGCTCAAGTGATCCTCTTATCTCAGCCTCCTTATTAGCCAAGATTACAAGCACCATCACAATGCCCAGCTAGATTTTCTATTTTTATAGGGATGGGGTTTCACTCTTGCTCAGGATGGTCTTGAACTCCTGAGCTCAAACAGTCCCCCAACTTGGCCTCCCAGAGTGCTAGGATTATAGGAATGAACCATCTCTCCTGGCCTTGAGCTCTGATTCATAAAAGCAGCTTTGAGAAATGTTGTAAAGTAATAAAGAAGGGACTCCTGCAAGCCAGTAGAAGGGGCAGGGAGCACTAGGCCCCAACGTGGGTTCCTAAGACTGAGTATCCCTCAGCTGTGGCTGCTGAAGTAGGGTCACTAACCTAGAGACCTGTAAAACCTAGCTGGACTTCATGGCATCCTTGGAGAATAAAAGTGCAAGATGGGTGGCAGAGGTGTAGGGGAAGAAGGCAAATAGCAACAGAGTGAATTGGTATTAACCTTGAAACCTAGTCAAATATTGAAACTGTTTAGACAACAGTTTGGAGGGTGTGCACATCCAATTGGTGGATTATCTGAAGCTAGGAAGAGAGTGACTCTGTAAGGAGACAGAATTATCTAGGAGCCAGAGTGGTCTCAACAGGGTGGAACAGTGGGTAGAGGTCAGCCCCCTAGAAATAATGCAATGCTCAGTCCTTTTGGATCAAAATGCTTACATCCCACAAATAGGAAGGGAGGAGCAGGCTCTGCACATCATGAATCCACAGCATGGTGTAGTGGCTCCAAAGCCGATGTGGTTCTTGTCAATGGTGGCTCTGCATCCAGAAGTCAGAGGACATGATCCTGCACCATTGGACTGAGAAAACCCCTGGAGTAATGGTTTTCTTAATGTGTGCTGTGATTTTAGCTTATGCCTTCCCAGGAAGGGAGGAACTTTCTAGACAAGTAGGGAATAGGGGATGCTTACCCAGAAAAAGGGTCTCAGAGGACCATGAGAACAAGCTTCAACTATCGTCATCATCATCACTAATCAAAGCAAGTAAACTGCCATTCATTGAGCTAGGCAATTAGCAACCATTGTCTTTAATCCTGCAGCCTAAGTAGTAACCCCGCTTCATAGAGGCGGAAACTGAGGCTCGTAGAGACAAAGCTGCTTGCCCAAGTCACACAGCTGGTAATCCATGACAATAAGATTAAATCCCAGCTGCACCTAAAGCCAGAGTTGTCATTTCTTTATGCCATTTTTTCAAAAACTTGACATGCTGCTTTGCAGAGAATGACAAGGAGTTGTTTTTGTTTAATTCATGGTTATAGAAGTAGTTCCATTGGGTCTAAGCTTAGCAAAGATAATCTGTTTCAAAGCAGAGGAGAATTTTCTGACTGAGTTGTGGGTCGGTGGAATATGCTGTCTTGAGAGGTGGTGAATTCCAGTATCATGGGAGGTAGGTGTTCAAGAGGAGGCTGGATTAGCAATTGGTGGAGTCCTTCTAGGGGTGGGAGTGGGGGCTCAAACAATCAAACAAAATAGGCTCAGCACCTGTAGCTCAAGCAGCTAAGGCACTAGCCATATACACCAGAGCTGGCGGGTTCAAATCCAGCTTGGGCCTGCCAAACAACAATGACAACTACAACCAAAAAATAGCCGGGTGTTGTGATGGGCACTTGTAGTTCCAGCTACTTGGGAGGCTGAGGCAATAGGATGGCTTAAAACCCAAGAGTTGGAGGTTGCTGTGAGCAGTGATGCCATGGCACTTTACCCAGGGTGACAGCTTGAGACTCTGTCTCAAAAAATAAAATAAAATAAAATAATAAACTTGGACTCCCCTTTGTATGAGTAAAAGTTCTTTGGTTGCATGTTGCAGATATTGATGAGAAGCAGGTTCCAACTGACATAAGCAACAATGCTATTTCTGCAGAGATAAAGGGGGTAGTTCATGGGATAGAAAAAAAATGGTGAACTGAGCTTTAAAAAGGGCAAAAGTCAGCCTGGCTCCAGGCATCCAGATGGCAGCAGCTAATGGAAGCTCCTCTCTGCATCATGGCTAGGATGAATCAGCGTTTTGCTATTGCCCTCTCTTCCATCACCTTGCTTAAGATTGAACTCCAGAGAGAGCATTTCATGGGCTTAGCCTGGATTCAGCCCCACCCCCTTGGCAACTTGACTCTCCATCAGGAAGGGTAATTTTCAAAAGGAAAATTGACACACTAATACCAAGAGAAGGGGATGGACCTGGGCAGCCCCGGTGAACAGTGATCTCAGTACCTTCTTGTCCCGACCAGCCAGGACTCTAAGGACCACACTGAACCCAGGCTCCCCTGCAGCCTCCATGCCCAGGCCACATGCAGCACTGAGTCACCACATACTCATGTGGTTTATGTTTCGAGACATACATCCTAATTAGACAAACAATTAAAAACTCTTAAGTGTGTTTATCAGAAGCAACTCAGCAAAGGACCAGCTTACCTGAACTGTGCTCAAAAGCAAGTTGCCCATCACCTTGACACTGTAGGGGTCCTTCTCTTTTCTGTTTTTCCAGAAGAGAAGCTCCTTTCCTGGCTACATTGCAGGGCTGCTTTTGGCATTGAGCACAGCACTTAATATGTGCCCTGTCTTTAAGGCCCTGCTGGGTTTTTTTAATGTTATTTTTATTACTTATTTGTTTTTATTATCAGTATTGTTTTAATATTAATTACCCAATTATTCAATTGTTAAAATAATTTTTAAATTATTAGTTGACTTATTATTGAATAGATAAGAGAATCATATTTAGAAAATATAAGATGTAAAGAATAAGCACTCGCGTACCCACTAGTAGCTTTAAAAATATTATCACGAGCATCCCCCCATCTCGTCCACTTAGTGGTGAATGGCTTTGGGGTATATTATTCTTTTGTTTATCTTTGTCGTATCACATTTAAATCTCCAAACAACATATTGTTAGGTTTTCCATGTTTTCGAGATTTCTAAATAAGTGGAAGCATGTTTGCTATGGCCTTCTGCAGCGTGCCTTTTCACCCAGCATGGTATCAGCAGTTCATCCGTGCCGTGGCATGTTCCAGCATTTCATTTGTTCTCAACATTGTGCAGTTCCAGGGAAAGCACATATGACAGTAGGTAGATCCAGGTCACCGTTGATGGCTATTTGTGTTGTGTCTGGCATTTTGCTAATACTGACATTGCTGTCTGAAAGTGTTCATGTCCATGTACCCTGATGCACGTGTGCTGCAGGTGGACGTGTACCTCAAGGTGGGACGGCTGGGTCACCAGGGTGTATGTTCAGCTTTACAAGATCATGTCATCTTGTTTTCCAAAGTGCCAGTGCCAGTTGATACTGTTGCTTTACAGCCTTTGTGAGTGGTGGTTTTATCAGATTTTTTAGTTCCTGCCTGTCTGATGGCTGTTTGATGGTAGCTCACTGTGTTTTAATTTACATTTCTCTGATGATGGAAGTTTAGCTTCTTTGTGGCTATTTACTTTTTTGAGACATGCCTGGACATGGCTTTGCCCAGTTTTCTACTGGCTATTTATCATTTTTTACTATTTTATGCTGACATGATTGTTATGATATATGTAGTGTATACCCCAGTTTGTGGCTTACCTTTTCACTTTTCAATGAGATTTTTGATAAACGGATATTAGCTTTAATGTCACTGAATTTATTAGTAATTTACCTTATAGTTTGAGCCTTTATATCTTATTAAGATATCCTTGACCACCCCAAGGTCATAAAGATACTCATTTATATTGCCTTGTGAAGCTTTTCCCTTTCTGCAGTTGTCTATAATCTATCTGGAATTGATGAGATTGGGTTTGATTTTATTTATTTTTCCATATGGATGCTCAATTATTCTAGCACTGTGTATCAAAGATCCATTTGCCCCATTTGTCAGTGCCCATGTAGGCACAACTCCGTTTTTGTTTCTTTGGCCTGTTTGTCTGAGGCTTATATAACAATTGTTGGTCTTGGTCTTATGGGGGAATATCCCCCTACCTTATTCTTGTTTAATATCTTGGATATTATTACTTTGTACTTTAACATACATTTTAGAATCTACTTATCAAATATCACTAAAAACCCTTCAGAAATTTTGACTGAAACTGCAACAACCCTATAGATTACTTTAGGAAGAGCCAATGTTTTTAGGATATTGAATTTTACATTCTATGAAAATGGTACATCTTCCTTTTTACATAGGTCTGCTTTTATGTCTTTCAGTAAAGTCTTGTAATGAATGTCCTTATAAAATATTTAGACCTTTTCGTTAAATTTATTTCTAAGTACTTTATACTTCAGATACTATTGCAAATGCTCTTTTTAAAATTAACGTCTTCATTGAGTTATAATTCACAAACCACACAATTCCCTATTGAAGATGTACCATCGGACAGCTTTAGTCTATTCACAGAGTTGTGCAACCTTCACCAAAATCTAAGTTTAGAGGATTGTCATTACCCCCCAAAGAAATGCCTTTCCCACTGGCAGTCAATCCCCACTCTCCCCTCCAGCCCACTCCTGGCAGGAAGGAAGGAGTGAATGAGTAAGTGAATAAATGAATTGATGCCTTGCAGCAAGATTTATGTCAGACATTGCCTGGCCCCAGCCTCTGCTTGTGGCTTATTGTTTTGTTCTTCTCTCCCATCTCTGTCACTGTTCTGGTTTCTGACTAATCTTCCAGCCTCTCGCCAATGGCACTGTTATCCTCCCCACCCTGACCAGATATCTTTATCCAAAGAAAACAATATTCTGACTATTCCCTTCTGTGAAGCCCTCAGTCACTCCCCCGGGAATCCAACCACACTCTCAACAAGGTTTCCACAGGCAAGTCCAGACTGATGACTTAGGCAGCTTAGAAACAAACTTGTGGGATGCAACTCTTCTGTGAGCTGGAAAGGGCCTCTTCTGGGGCTTTGGTTTGCTGCAGAGTCCTCAGAAAGTAAACACAGCTGACCTGATTATTCCCCTCCACTTCCTCCTGAGTCATCTGGGGTTAACTCAGAGAAGAGGCTAAATTAAGCCTTGAAACCCAGCAACCGCCATGACAGGCACTTTGTTTTGCTCGAGTGACTGTGATGATGGGTCTTTGGTTATAAGGGCAGCACTAATTGTGTCTCTTTAAACCCATGTTGGCTACCTATTCCCTGCCCTGAAGAGACAGAGATATGCCAGATCTCCCCACAGCACCCACTTGTTCATTCAGCACACTTCCTAAGCGCTTGCTCTGTGCCAGGCACTATGCTTGGAAGTAGGGACTTAAAACTATCCATCGCAGGGCTTGCAGTCTAAGAGGACAGACAATAAATAAGAGACCCCCATTAAGGAGATGATTGGTGCTCAGCGAGAAGTCTGTCCCAGGCAGAAAAAAGAGTGGATTTCTAGGTATTTACACCTTCTCGTGACTTTGTGCAAAGTCTGGGCCATGGAGTCACCAAGATAATGTGGGGATCAATTTAGCACTTATTAGCAAGCAAATAGACACAACCACTTGGAAAAATTGTCTAGCAGCATCTGCCAGCATAGAACACGTGTATACCTTGTCCCTGCAGCTCCTGTCCTGAGTATAGGTGGCCAATAGGAAGTTGCACACATAAACATTTTGCATCAAAAGAAAAAACTGTGAGTAAATATTGAGCTCTAGTTAAAATATGCATGGTGTAGTATTTAATGGGCAGTGTGATAATATCTGCTGTTTGCTTTGAAATGCACCAAAAAAAGATGGGTGGATAGGGGATGGATAGTTATGTGATAAAGCAAGTATAGCAACCTGTTAATGGAGTTTAGATGGTCAGATTGTGGGTGCTCACTGGAAGATTCTTTAAACTTTGATGTATTTTGAAAAATTTCACATAAAATGTTGGAGGAAGATGTATATGTATGTTTGCCAGAAGATACGTAGAAGCATTATTCGTAATAGCCCCAAACTTCAAACAACCCAAATGCCAATCAGTCATAGAACAGATACATAAATTGCAGGTATATTGACATATTGGGATACTGTTCACAATT
Source organism: Perodicticus potto (assembly GCA_963574655.1). Taxonomy (NCBI): domain Eukaryota; kingdom Metazoa; phylum Chordata; class Mammalia; order Primates; family Lorisidae; genus Perodicticus; species Perodicticus potto. Next base: position 17,077 of record CAUYRH010102431.1, on the reverse strand, counting down.
GAGAATGAATGAGCCACAGCTACACCCAGCAGCATGGATGAATCTCACAAACATAATTCTGGGGCTAAGAAATCAGACTTGAAAGAGGATATCCTGTATGATTCATTTACTTAAAATTCAAAACCAGGCCAGAGTAACCTCGCTTTTAGGAGCTATGATAATAGTGTTCAGGAGGAAGGATGGTGGCAGATTGGGGCACCACTGGAGGCTCCTGGTCCTGGAAGTTTCTGTTTCTTGAACTTGGTACTAAACAGACCTGGTCACTTATACTGTGCTCTGTTTCCTGGGTTGATCAGCCCTTTTAGGGCTTCACATGCACAGAGGGAGGGGTGTGCATATATTTCATCTTTCAGCCATGCTCTCACCTTCCTGGATTCCTGTGTGTGGTCCTTCCTGGATATCTGCCCTGAGACAACATCTGAACCTGTGTTAGTCAGAGTGGTCCAGAGAAACAGAACCAATAAGACATATATACATATATACACATATATTTCATATGCATATATATGTGTTCTCTCTGCATACGTATATGTACATATATACATATTAATACAGAGAGATTTGTTATAAGGAATTAACTCATGTGATTTTGGAGGCCAGCAAGTCCTACAGTTTGCAGGATGAGTGAGCCAGCTGGACGTCCAGGAGAACCGGTGATGTAGCTCTAGCCCAAAGGCTTGCAGGTTCGAGACCTTGGAAGAGCTCCCTGAAATCCTTCAGTACAAGTCAAAGGGCAAGAAAAAGCCGATAACTCCATTTGAGGGAAGACAGGCAAGGGGAATCCTCCTGGCTTGTCAGCCTTTTTCTTCTCTTCAGGCTCCCAGCTGATGGAGTGATGCCTGTCCAGATCTGGGCTGCTGTACTCTGGCCACCAGTTCAACCCTTAATCCTATCCAGAGACACATGTACACCCAGACACACCCAGAATAACATGACCAGATGTCAGCACCCCATGGCCCAATGAGTTGACAGATAAAATTATCCATCAATGCCCTGAAACATGAAAAGCCTCTGGCTCTAACAGATCAGCTCTCTAAGGGAGGAATGGTAGCCAGGGTGCCTGGCCTGGTCCATGTTACACCCGTCCAGTAGACAGGCTGCCACCACCAAGCCCACACTGGTCCTATTTTACATATGGTTTAGATTAGTAATCAGTGGAAAGAGGGCTTCAGCTGCCCACCGTGCCTCATGGGTGACTGAGTTTTTTATCTTAAAAATTTTTTTTTTAATTTTGGTTGTGGGAGGCACCTGTGGCTCAGTGGATAGGGCACCAGCCCCATATACCGAGGGCAGTGGGTTCGAACCCGGCCCCAGCCAAACTGCAACAAAAAAATAGCCGGGCGTTGTGGCAGGCACCTGTAGTCCCAGCTACTTGGGAGGCTGAGGCAAGAAAATCGCCGAAGCCCAGGAGTTGGAGGTTGCTGTGAGCTGTGACACCAGCATTAAAGTGAGACTCGATGACTCTAAAAAAAATAAAAATAAAAATAAATAAAATTTTGGTTGTCGCAAAATATGTACAGAATAACAGCTGAAATATGTGTGCAGTTTAAAAGAACAATTTAAAGCATAAAAGATGAGAAATGACAGTATCTGAAAGCTGTTGCCCCTCCTAAATGGCATCCCATTCTGTTTTTGCCTGGGGAAGCCACGTTGTATTTTATGTTAACTGCTGCCTTACTTTTTATAAGAATCAAAGTACTGTCTCTAAAGCAATATAGTATTTGGTTTTGCCTCTTTTGAGCCTTTACAAATCAATTTGTACTATATCTACTCTTCTGCCACACGCTCTTCGTCTCTCCGTTAAGTGGCTGTGCTTTGTCCCTGTTGTCACATGTAGCCGTGGCTTGCTCATTTCACTGTTGCAGTGGTATGTTCACCTGGTCTCCTTAGCCCATAGGAGCGTTCCTGCCCACGTCTCCAGGTGCACCAAACCAAAGCTTTTTTCAGAGTGTACACGTGGGAGAGCAGGTACCCAGGTTAGAATGTATGTCTCTCCGCTTTTCTAGGTAATGCCAAGAAACTTTCCAGACTAATCGTACCAATATCTATTTCTGTTAGGGGTTATGAAAGTTTGTCATGATGCTGCCTCACCTACTCTGTGCAGAGACCTCTTATCAACTTCTGTGGTTTCTGTGAATCACCTTCCCTGAGTTCTGTCCCTCCCGCCCCGCCCACACCACAGCCAGCTCTTCAGCATGGTGGGTTTCACTCTTCATGAAAACTCTGGGTGGCAGGCAGCACCTGTGGCTCAAAGGAGTAGGGCGCCGGCCCCATATATTGGAGGTGGTGGGTTCAAACCTGGCCCCAGCCAAAAACTGCAAAAATAAAATAAAATAAAACTCTGGGTGGGACCCACTACATGAAATTCCTGACTGGTATGCAGCTGTCTCAGTGTCTGTCTTAGGGGAAAACACACTCAACTAAGCGGGTGATAACCAGGCAGGACCTCAGGGCTCATCTCTCTATACCAGTGTCAGAATACACACATCCCTGAAATTGGTGAGCTGTGTTCTGCCATTTCCCCATGGCCAAGAGTGAGATGTCCCAAGACGGGGGATCCATGTGATTTGTCACTCTCACCCACGATCTAGTCCCCAAGTGTGAAATCACCATCCCCAGCAGATCTGCCCTACTATGGAGAAGATGTTTATAAACAATAATCTTTTGTGTTTATATTTATGAGCAATAATCTTTGCTGTTACAGGTTAGCTTGGCGAGGAAGATAAAGACGTTTGCCACCAAGATGGTAATCACGAGCGGAAATGATGATGACAGAGGAGGACAAGAAAAAGAAAGTAAAGAGGAGAGCGTCTTGGCAATGCTGGGGATTATCGGGACCATTCTGAACCTGATTGTTATCATATTCGTATACATATACACCACTCTGTGAATGGCCCAGCAAGTCCTCAGAGGCCTCAGAATGGCCAAAGACGGGACTCCTGAGTGTCTGCGGATCAGTGACCGGACCCTGCAAGAACAAGCAGGCTGGACCTACACACACCTCCCGATCAAATGCACCTTCGAACTTTAAAAAGGTCACAAAAATAAACCAATCCTGCTGCAAAGAGCAGACACTAAAGCACAATGAATCCAGCAAAATGCATTTGCACCCCAAGGAGCTCAACGTCTCTGGTAGTGGGCCCAGAAGAATGCTTGGAAGCCCGGCCTTTGACACCACCGGTGAGCGGATGGGTGCAGACATCCATTATCCCAGAATGTTGAAGAATATCAGATCTTTGAAATGATGAACAGGGTGGACATGGCCCAACTGTGTGTCTCTCAGAACAAGTGATTGATCGACGAGCTGATTAGTGGGAAAGCCCCAGGGACAGTCCTTTGACAGGTATCCCATTCATCAACAGTGTCTAACTATTTGATACTAGGGAGATAACTTATTTTTCTTTTTTCATTGGCTTGACATGTGTATCTGTTCATATCAAGGTTTATAAATATATATTTTTAATAAATGTGCTCTATTTTTTAGCATGAACCAAATATTTGGAGAGGCGCTCCCCAATCCATAGAGCTTTCCTTGGTTTTATCTGCTTCGCCCCTTCAACTGCAGATGCTCTTTTGTGGAGCCATTCTAGTCCTCTTGTCTTATCTGGAATCTTTCACCTTTGTACTCTCATGTTCATAATCTGTCTCTCTCTCTATCTGGTCTGGAGGACATTTTTCCATAATAGCAGATACCAACCATGGTTTTGGTTGGTGCATGTTTTAAGATTGTCCTTTGAGTGGTTTTTGTTGTTATATCAGAGATAGGAAACAATCATGGGCATGCAGACCTTAGGTGCACCATACCTTTACGGAGAATTATGCATGAGCAAGGGCTGAGTGATAATCAGCTTTAAGAAGAAGAAGAAAAAAAAGGACTACAATTGAGGAAGAAGAGCGCAGCTATATTTGCATATTGAGTGTTGGATGGAATATTCAGCTTCTTACTGACAGTGTTATTGTTTCATTCTTATGACCATTCGTTTATCAGATTTTGATTTTAATGGTCATGTATTGTGAGCAATGGGAAGAGTAAGGGAGAAAGCTCAGTGTTGGGTGCATAATCCCTTCCTTAGCAAGATGCCTGGGATCCTCTTCAAAAGTAGTTGGGGTGTAAATGGCCCTTAAATTCTCCACTATGTGAGTTCTTGGTGGTTCGGGCTGTGAGGACATCCCTGTGGCAGGTGACTTCACAAGGACACTAGGAGAAACTTAATGATGCCCTAAAAAGGACTGCTGTGCTTCTTACAGCTCCTGGTTTACACCCACATGAAGCTACTTTCTCTCTGGCAGGGATGGTAAACACAATTTAGCCCTGTTCTCCTGACCCCCTGAAATGTGCCCTTGCCTGGCTACAGTGTCATGGTCTTGTAGAGAGGGTCAGTATTGCTTCTGCTAATTCCAACCTTGCCCATCGGGAGAAGCAGCAGCAGTCTTCCAGTTTGGATTCAAATGATGCTGAGGAATTCTCAGCCTCCAGATCTCTCCCTGTCCCATGCAGTGGTGTCTGAAATTTCACCATTAGAGAGTCACTTCTTGGCCTCTAATACAGAACCAGGACCTTTTATAAAGCCAATTTCCCTGAGCACCTGGCTCTGACATTGATTTATCAGCAGTCTTCTCTTCCTTGCCAGAAGGAAGCTACAGTGTATTTAGGACATACTGTGTGCCAGGCACCAGGCCAGACATTTTATAGACCTTAAATCATTGAATTCTCATAGTAACCCTGTGAGAGAGGGAGTCTTTCCCCCACACTGTAGAAGAAGAAAGGAGGGCTCAAAGAGATCAGGAAACTTCCTCACATGGCTAGTGGAGTCAAGATTCAAACCCTGATCTGAAGGCCTGGAGGCCGCTGGGCAAGAGGAGGTTGCAACGTGGCAGGGAAGACACTGAGGGCTCAGGACACAAAGATAATGGTTTTGCTGAGGGCCAGCTCTGCACACCTCCTTCCTCCTCCCTGGTAAAAAACAACCCCTGGGAACCCCCTGGACACTAACAGAACGGCATACAAGTAAGGGCAAGGAACGAGGGGGGGTCAGGCAGATATAAACAGCCTGTCAAGGGGAAGGGATCGTCTAACAGACTGTGTGATTCCAGAAAGACTGTATGAAAATTCTGAGCAGTGAACAGAGTAAACAATAAAGGTGCAATGGAAACAAAACTATTGATGTCTATTTTTTTTTCAACATTATGAGATTTAAAACACTTCAGTGCCATTCCTCTGCCTATACATTTTTTTAAATTCTATTTTTAAAAGAATCAAAAACCCAAACATGATGCTGTTAAGGGAAACTTATTTTGTTCAGACTCTAGAAGTCTCAGTGATTTTTTTAAGAAAGTATGCTAATTTCAATTTATTCAAAGGAAAACATCTGCACGGCATCCGGGATGGTTCTTCTAGGTTGTCCTAAGTCAGAGTGTGGAAATAAAACTGCCCAGTCAGTGGCTGTGGAGTGAGGCAGCGGCACTCTTCCCCACAGCCCCCACGTGCACAGACCATGAACACGCCCTGGGCAAACACAGAGGTCCCCCCAGATATAAAGCCATTGAGAAGGGATGTAACTAGGAGAGGAAGGACATGCCCCGAGTCCTCAGCCCAGCCTTGACCCACAGAGGCAATACCCAAAGTGACACCAGGGCTGTATCATCTAGCCAGCATGTTGCACTCATCCTGTGACACAGCACAGTCCCTTGATGGGTGTGTGCTTCTCCTCACTTTAAAGATGAGGGAACAGGCTTGCAAAAGGGAATTTAACTTTTCCAAGGTCACCGCTTTAAAACAGCCAAATCAGACCTTCTGTCCCACGCCCACAGGCTGTCAGCATCTTATGTGGCCCAGGCAGTGGGTTTGAGCTCCCTTGAAGCCATCTGGCTAGCTCGGTCTCACAATGTACAGATTCCCAGCAGCTCTCATGGAGCAGAATTGATGCATTTCACCTCTTCCCCTGGGAAAGCAACTCCAAAAGCCCAAGTCCTAGTGGTAGAGAGCCACGCATGCTGCTGGCAGTATGTCCTGGTGGTTTGGAGCCACAAGCTGCTGGCCTTATGGCCAGAAACTCCCTGGTCCTGAGTCCTCTCTGCCTCTTACCTTCTGGGCAGCCACCAGGCAACTCACACCAACTCTTTGAGCCTCAACTTTTTTCACTTGCAATGGAGACATAATAACAGAAGAGCTCTGGGAAGGTTATGGGAGGCAGAATAGCTGAAGCCACTGTGGTCCCTAGGTAGTAAGGGCCCAGGTGATGGTAACGTCCCCAGGAGGGCTGTCGGGAAACCCTGGGTATATACTACAGCCCCTATACCCATGATCTCATTTATTTGCCCTCAAATCTTATCCAGTAGGTATTTTCACCTCACTTAACTGATACAAAAAGTGAGATCCAGAATGATGAGCAGATTTAGCCAAAGCCCCAGCATTGAGAAGTCATGCAGAGGGCGACCAGGCCAGGCTCCAGCCACCACTGCCCTCACCTTTACTATGAAGGACAGATATTTAAACCCCAAGAGAAAGAGTCCGAAGGGCTCTGAGGTTCGGTAGAAGGGAGAGGAAATCCCAAGGATTCCCCAGTTCAATGTGAGGGACACCGAAGGCAGAGGAGAGTCTTGAGGCCCCACTGGCTCTACAGGATGAGGCAGGCAGGCCAGAGAGACCCTTTTCCTAAGATTTTTTCTTTTGGTCTAACCAGTGAGGCAGCTGAGACCCATTTGTGCTGAATAGGCCTCAAGGGTAGCCTGAGAAAAAAAGGTTTATAGACTTTTTTTTTTTTTTTTTTTTTAACAGGCTTGTGGTTATTTGGGGCTCGACCATTGCCTGGGTTTCTGTGATTTGTAAGTGGTGCAAGTGGCTTTCAGGAAAGCATCCTAGTCCTAGAAAATAGCTCTAGGCGGCTCTCCTGTCTTTGCTCCCTCAAAGAAGAGATACCTACGGCTCTCACAGCATCTTCACCTGCAGGAAAAGCCTGAAGGGGCCTCTTATGCTGACAGTAAAAGGGGGAAATGACACAGCATCTGGGTCCTACCCTTATTCTTTCTTGTCTTTTCATAAATCACGCATGCATAGTCACAGGCAAAAAGAAGTATCAATATAATTTTCAAAATGCTACACAAACTAATTAAGATCATTTGGGAGTTAATTAGATAATTCCCAGATCTTACCACTCAGAAGCACTCACTGCTAATATTTAGTGCATAACTTACAGAGCAGGTAGCCTGCGTATCTGTTTGCTGAGACCATTTTGCTTGAAACCTTAAAATCCCACTGCCTTTAGGCAGGTCACACTCATCATTACTATCCCTGTGTTTCCTGAAGCCTTACAATGGACAACCCCCCATTTGTTACTTTTTTGGTCCAAAAGCATTCTCGATGGCATCCTTGAAGGGCCATCCAGACTTTCTCCATAGATAGTAGACTGGATATTATAATTTACTGAAATTGCCTCATGTTACCCTTGTCCCCAGATATTTTTCATGGGCAATTATGAATATTTTTCCATATCATTTGGCAAGCCACTCGGATGGTTGTTTGGCAATCCGTAGTTTAGATGACCAGCGTGAATGTTCTCTTTCTCTTCCTGTTGGCCCCTAAGTTTGTCACTGATTTGCTGTGACCTTCTCAGCCTTTCTCTTTAAAAGCATCCCAAACACGGTCCTTACCTTCACCACGAGCCTTTGGAGCAGTGGTTCTCAACCTTCCTAATGCCGTGACCCTTTCATACAGGTCCTCGTGTTGTGGTGACCCCCAACCATAAAATTATTTTCATTGCTACTTCATAACTGTAATTTTGCTACTGTTATGAATCATCATGTAAATATCTGATATGCAGGAGCCCCCAAAGGGGTCGTGACCCACAGGTTGAGAACCACTGCTGTAGAGTGTTCTCAGGCCCTGTCCTTTACAGCTATGGGCCCCAACCCCTGGGCCACGTACCAGTCTGTGGCCTGTAGGAGCCTGACTGCACAGCAGGAGGTGAGTGGCAGGTGAGCAAGTGAAGCTTTATCTGTGTTTGCAGCACTCCCCATCACTCACATTGCTGCCTCAGCCCTGCCCCGTACACATCAGTTGCAGCATTAGATTCTCAAAGGCAAGAAAACCCTACTGTAAACCACGCATGCAAGGGATCGAGGTTGTTTGTTCTTTATGAGACTACAGTGCCCCTACCCCCCCACCCCCAGTTCCATGGAAAAATTGTTTTCCGTGAAACTGGTTCCTGGTGCCAAAAAGGTTATGGGCTGCTGCTTTACAGCAAGCTTCAAGGATAATATCCTAACTGGTCATTGTTTCCCAAACTAAATTGATGGTGGGAATCACCTGGATGCTTATTAACAACACACATCCTAAGCCTGTGTTCAGGATCTCTGGTTAGAAGCTCTAGAGAGGGTAGGTGGGAGTTCTTTTCAATGAGTTTCCCAAATGATAAGGCAGATTCAAATGGAGCCTGGGATTACTATCTGGGCTGGAAGCCTGATTGTGCTGGTCTTGGCCAAACCATTTCATCTCTTCTCACCTGTGTTTTCTCATACATGTATAAATTACAGAATGGCAAAATCACAGGAAATCTCCTCTCTCTTCTTCCCCCTCTGCTCTGAGCACCAGGCCTCAGCTCACCTCCTTTCCTTTGCGTGGCCACTCCCCATGCTTAGCTTTGGGTCCCTTTCCTATCAGCTGCTTGCAGAGCATCAGAGAGCCCTCTGCCTTCCTTCTCTGCAGCTCTCCACACATACAGTCCCATTGGTCATTTAGACTTTTTCCTAACAGCTCCTTGGTGAGCCCAGACTGGCTATGAGCCTGCTACATGCTGCAAAGAGAAAGTTCCAGAGGCCAAATACCTGACTTGCCTTCTGAAAGAGGTGTCTTAGAAGACCTCTACCCCCCTAAAGGTAGGACCCCTATAACAGGACACCTCCAGAAAGAGCCCCTTGTGGGCTGGAAGAGCCTCTGACACCACTGTATAGTGATTCCTCTCTCTCATGGGCAGCAGATGTAATGAACAGACTGTTCATATTTTCTGTTTTTCATAAACAATTTACGCAAAACCATAGATCTTTCTCCCAGACGATGGGCTGCCTACTGCCTTTAGAAAAGAGATCTTATAATATCTGTAAATTTTCTTCTGAAAGAGAGAGGAGGTGTTCAGAGGTGCACTTATTTACTTTCTCCACTTCCCATTTAGAGAATAATGAGGAAACTTTTCCAAAATGTGATAAGAACTGTGATTGGATGTTTCCATGGGAAAATAATAGAAAGCACACCTTCCTCCCTGAAACTGCAGCCCGCTTGGTACATGGACACCCTGCTTCAAAGTCTAGACATCCCACTCTGTTATCTGCCCCTAATCAGAGAGGGCAACACAGCTCAACGTCCTGTTCAAACAATGGGAACATCCCACGTCCTACCCAAGGGCAGGAAGCAGTGGAGTAAGAGTTGAAGAGTGCTAACCATTGCAGTTAATCAAAAAGAAAAGGACAACACTTTTAACTATCTTGTTGGAACTAAGGGAATCAAAGTTAGAACAAGTACAAAGAACTGAGTCACCCTTAATGTTGGCAAGATCCAAAGACTGCTGCGCTTCTGCGCTCTCTTAACCCTGAGCTGCCATCTTTCTCTTAACCAGGAAAGGGCTATTTCTACCATGCAAAGCCAAAGGCACAGCTTGCCTGATCCATCAGAGTGGCCCAGCCACAATCAAAGCTGCAGAGTTGACAACAGGCCATCTCATCTCTGGGACCTCCAGCCAGACTTCAGGTGCTCCCTCACACCTGCGTATTCCAGAACAAACAGCTATAGGTTCTGCTGGAGTCCATGCATGGTTAGCCTACCTAACCTTTTGGTCAGTTCCTAGAGATTCCATGATTTTTAGAAGAGAAGCCAGGCCACCGGCCGCAGTGTGGTGTCCTTCCTGTGGTTGTCGTGACTCACTTTCTTTTTGCTGAGACTATCCTCTTAGCCTCTGGGGTCATTAGCTGCTGGGATTGGCCATGTTCTTCCTTTGATAACTTTGTTTTCAGTTCTAAAGGCTCTGCATAGATCTTTGGGTTCTGAGACAGCCTCGGTATTAAAGATTTGTGTGAATTCAGCTGCAAAGGACTATTCTGGTTTGATGTTGGCTTGGCCACCCAGGCTAGCCAATAGCTTTTGCCTATCACATTTTCCTCCAGAAAAGTGTGGATAAGTCCATTGCCTATGGGTATTTGAACAAAAAATATGTGCAGAAAGCTCTTCCTCACTCTGCACCAAGAACTACTCTCCTTTTTTCTGAAGGCCAGAAAGTTATCCAGAAAGGAAGATGGGATTCAGAATCAGAAAACCTGTGTTCAAGTCCCAATGCTGCCACTTACTGGCGATTAATCTTCGATTAGGCCCTCAGGGATTCTGAGCCTTCATTTTCTTGTCATAAGTTTAATAATTCTGTTTCTCAGGGTTGTGTGGATTGCATTTTGACATAGTATTTGGGTAACTGGGAAATGTATGTTTCCATTAGCAGTTAATCACAGCAACTACAAAGTATATAGCTATAGATGTATAGACTGAAAGTGTGTGTGTGTATATGTATCATATATAAAAGTATTTATAGAAACAGATATGTATAGGTGTGTGTGTTTAATTTTTTCCCACTAAAGACTGATAAAGATATAAGATTCGAATCCAACAGTGCTTCAAAATCCCTTTCCTGTCAAAGTGTAGCTTTGGAATGGTCACATTGATCTATTGTTTGAAAAACTAAATATCGGGAACTTGGAAGCAGCTACATTTTGAAATGTGAGCACAGTAAGTAATTCATAAATGATTTGAGCTCTGTCTTCTGTCCACAAAGAAAATGACTAGAAAAATATTTATTAAAAAGGCAAGGGTATGTGTATGGTGAATAATATAGCAAGATGGGAAATTTTAAAAGTCCTCTCTGTAGGCAGAACTGCCATGTACTTTAACCCCTTCATTCCAGGTGGTCCTCAGAAGAATCTTTGTGAAGTGAATGGAGCAGAGGAGACCAGTCAGGAATTATCCACACCTTTCTTGAACTCCCTGACCAGTGTCTGTGCTGCCTCTTCTGCCTCCTGCCTTTTGCAGCAGACAGAGATAGAGTCATGGCCACTGGAAGAACTCACCATAGGTCACTACACCTGTAGATGGCATTTATGCTTCTGCAATATATTATCTCTCTGGACCTCTTGCTTGTCTATAAAATGAGATGCAACCTGGCAAGGAGTTGGTAAGGATTTACAGATCATGCATGCCCAGTGCCTTGCACAGTGCTTGGCACATGGAAGGTGCTTACCAAATGGAAGTTATTGTTATCGTTTCCCAAAGACATAGGATGAAAGGGCTTCCACTCAACTCCTTCAAGGTCACCCTTAATAAACCACCTCTTCAAACATGATGTTCTAGATTCCTCTTGCAAAGTGAGCTCTCATTGGAAAGTGTATAGAGTTGAATGGTTCTACTACTTGTTAGCTGTACAATTTTGAGACAAATGAATTATCTGAGCACTTTTTCTTAGAAGAGGCAATGATATTCAAATAGAGCCTGTGGGGATAGATAAAACACAACAAATTAATTGTTCCTTATTGAAGTAAAAGTACTCAATTATAATTCTAACTATGCCTCCAATAATTTGAATGACAATTGTTTTAAAAAGTCCCATCCTAGCCTGTAATCTCAGCATGTTGGGAGGCTGAGGCTAGAGGATTGCTTGAGGCCAGAAGTTTGAGACCAGCCTGAGTAAGAATGAGACCTTGTCTCTACAAAAAATAGAAAAATTAGCTGCACATGGTGGTATACATCTTTAGTCCCAGCTACTGGGGAAGCTGAGGCAGAAGGATGCTTGAACCCAGGAGTTTGAGGTTGCAGTGAACTATATTGAGGCCACTGCACTCCAGCCTGAGCAACAGGACAAAACTATGTCTCAAAAAAAAAATCTCATCCTAGATCCTCCCTCATGTTTCCTCCCCTCCTTCCAGAGCTGGTCTTAAGTGGGTAGGATATATGTCATGGCTGACACCTATTCTAACTGGTTAGTAGCCCATTCTCATTAGCCCATGCCCACACCATACAGGTGGGTAGAAAGTTTAAATATCACTTTCCCCCCATCTATTATCTTATCTTCAGGCTTCCCAGAAGGGGGAGGGGCCAATGTACTTCTTTTCCTGTATCTCATCTACTATTCCCCAGACCTCTACCAGCCTACTACTCTGCATGCCTCCTGCATCTGCCAGGTGGCAGAATCTTTGAGACAAACACTGCTGCAGAAGTGCAAATGATTTACTCAAAATTGCTCCCTATCACATGATATGCCAGGCATGATGCCATCCATGCCTAACTTCCCCTTCTACCTGAGCCTGTCTCCCCAGTGGTAAAAACTCTGCAAGACAACAGTAGTACCAGACTCTTCTTTGCTCAAGGAGAGCCACTATTTGGTCCAGGGATGGATGGTTGATCCAAGGTTGATCTTTCCATTGACAGTCCAAGGACCCTTGCTGTATGTAACTTGGCTTGAAATGATAGGTTGAGATAATCCAATTTCCAAAAGATATAAATAGGAGTTTCCCTTAAGGACCTAGTCAAAGGATAAATATATTGAGATAATCCAGGATGTACAGAGGGTTGGGAAAAATCTTTTTTGTTCTCTTTAGAAAAGGGCATATTTATTTATTTTAAAATATTTTTTTAATTTCAAATTAATATGAGGGTACAAATTTTTAAATTACATTGTTCTCTCTTTCAGGATAAAGTTCCAACTATAAAAGAGCTCCTCGCCCAAGGGGCATGTTATATACCCGCACAATGTGCACATTAGGTGAGATCACATGACCTCCCTCCTTCTGTCAATCATCCTTCCCCCGCTTCCCCTCCCTTCTGTCACTGCCCCCATATTAGATTATATTTGTGTTTTATTGTTTATATGAGCATGCATTTGTTTATATATTGGTTTCATATTAGTACTGAGTACACTGGATATTTACTTTTCCATTTTTGTGATACTTTACTAAGAAGAATGTGTTTCAACTCCATCCAGGTAAATGTAAAAGTCTCCATCTTTTTCAATGGCTGAATAGTATTCCATGGTATACATATATCACAATATCACAATTTGTTGATCCATTCATGGGTTGATGGGCATTTGGGTTGCTTCCATGGCTTGGCAATTATGAATTGAGCTGCAATAAACATTCTGGTACAAATGTCTTTATGGTAAAACAATTTTCATTCTTTTGGGTAAATACCTAGTAATGAAATTACAGGATCAAATGGAAAGTCAACTTTTAATGCCTTATGGATTCTCCATACTTCTTTCCAAAAAGGCTGTATTAGTTTGCACTCCCACCAGCAGTGTAGAAGTGTTCCTTCTCTTCACATCCACTCCAGCATCTGCAGCTTTGGGACTTTGTGATGTGGGCTGATCTTATTGGGGTTAGGTGATATCTCCGAGTGGTTTTGATTTGCATTTCTCTGATGATTAAAGATGAGCATTTTTTTATGTTTTTGTTGGCCATTCATCTATCATCTTCAGAGAAGTTTCTATTCAAGTCTCTTGTCCATTTATATAGGAGGAGGTTGTTTGCTCTTTTCTTATTGTTTAATTTGAGTTCTCTGTAGATTACAGTTATCAGGCCTTTGTCAGATTGATAACATGCAAAAATCTTCCATTATGAAGCCTGTCTGTTTGCTTAGTTTGTGGTACACTTACCTGTGCAAAAACTTTTTAGCTCCATCAAATCCCAGTTATTTATTTTTGGTGTTGCTGCAGTTGCCAAGGGGGTCTTCGTCATAAAGTTTATTCCCAGGCCAATTTCTTCAAGAGTTTTCCCTACACTCTCTTCTAGAATTTTTATTGTTTCATGTCTTAAATTTACATCTTTTATCCAATGAGAATCAATTTTTGTCAATGGTGAGAGGTGTGGGTCTAGTTTCAGTCTTCTACATGTGGATAACCAGGTCTCCCAGCACCATTTGTTAGATAAGGATTTTGGGGAAAATCTTAAGGACTGTGCACAGCCTGCTGGCTTGATTATAGAAATCAGAAGAGGTGAATGAAACATACAGTGTAGTAAATTTAATTACTGGCTCTAATTATTTACCTCTTTGTAGCAGTATCAGATATTCTCCCTTTCCTCACTTCCCATACCCTAAGAATAGGCAAAGTTTAATTTCCCAACCCTTAACATTGGGTTTCGGTACATAACTTGTGTTGGCTAAAAATGTTTTGGTGGACATAATGGAAGTAGGGGCTCAGAATATGCTCTTACAGTTGAATTTTCCCTCTAGAGCTCCTGACATCATCATGAGAGAATATATTCTGGTTAGTTGCTGCTGCAGCAGCTTAAGTCTGAAAATGATTCCCCAGGCAGCCTACTCATCTGCAGCCTGAAGTAGAGCCACACTTGCCAACCTGAAGACATGTGAATGAGAAATAAGTAGTTATTGTTGTAGACCACTGAGACCCTTTGGTTATTTTTTTTTATTATTATCTTTATCATTAAATCATATCTGTGTACAATAGTGTAATCAAGGGGTACAATGTACTGGCTTCATATACAATCTTAACTATTTTCATCAACCTGATTAACATAGCCCTCCTGGCAATTTCTCCATGATTATATGAAGACATTTGTATTCTGCATTTAGCAAGGTTCGCTTATACCCTTCTAAGATGCACCGTTGGTTATTTTCTGCAACAGCTGACTTGCATAGGCAGAGAGAGGTGCATATATCATGATAGGGAGAGGCTTCCTGAGTTTGACTTGTCCTGAACCCAGCCATGCCTGGTTCCTCCTCTTGGGTTTCAATGGAGATTTTTTCTTATGTTTGTGCAATAAACTCTCAGTTTCATTCAAGAAAACAATCTGGTAGTAGGTGGATTTGGTTTTGTGAAATCTACAGTTTCTACAATTTGGGGGCCCTCCTTAAGAAAAAGAATATACAATTATAAATGTGGTAAAGGGAAATTTTTATAATGAAAAAAATCAGTAAATCACATATTTTAAAAATCTAAAGGGACTTTTACTTTAGGCCTTGATGGAGTAATTCATAACAGACTAGCCTTCTTCTCATATATAACTAAAAACAAAATATGTAAGGCAACTTTTTCAACATTGTTAGACAATAAGCAACACAGAATTTTGATCCCTCAGGTCAGGCAAACACGTGAGATGAGGTCTAAGATCGCCCAGGTTTTCTGCCTGGAGGCAGGATCTGTGTATCACAGTGTGGGAAGGTAGAGCCCAAGTGGATGTAGCTATTTCAAAAAACTGGTGAGGCGGGAACCTGAGCCAGGAACTGCTGAAGTACCTGGAATTTGCAGGGCACGGTGTGCGGAGGAAGGAGGAATTTCTCAAGGAAAAAAATCTCTAGAAATCTGCACAGGGGTTCCCTTAAATCTGCTGCTAACTTGATATCCCTTTATCCAGACAACAAAAATGCTTAGATATTCTATTGTCACCTGACACAAAGGACTGTGCAATGGAGGGGACATCACATTGGAGACAGACAGCAACAGTAACCACCAGTGGTTAAAATATTTTACTTTTACAAAACATATAACCCAGCAAATACATTGCCAGAGCCTTATAAAGACCTATTTAGTGAGGTATCCCATCAGTCCTCATGGTGAAGATTCAAGCTGCTGTATCTTACAGTGGACACCCACAATCTTGATTATAAAAACAGAACTCCCGGGCGGCGCCTGTGGCTCAGCGAGTAGGGTGCCGGCCCCATATACCGAGGGTGGCGGGTTCAAACACGACCTCGGCCAAACTGCAAAAAAAAAAAAAAAAAAAAAAAAAAAAATAGCCGGGCGTTGTGGCAGGCGCCTGTAGTCCCAGCTACTCGGGAAGCTGAGGCAAGAGAATCGCCTAAGCCCAGGAGCTGGAGGTTGCTGTGAGCTGTGTGAAGCCACGGCACTCTACCGAGGGCGATAAAGTGAGACTCTGTCTCTACAAAAAAAAAAAAAAAAAAAGAACTCCCTTTGTCTGCATGGAGCTCATTCTTATTTGATGTGATTCTAGTGGGAGCTAGCACCTTCTTCCAGATTCACCTCTTTGATTACACATCTGATTACAAAATGCTAATTCTCACTTTGAGACCTCCTTTCTTACTTTTGATTGGCTTATGGGTGGTCAATCAGAGTAACCAGTGATGTGGTCAGAGTTGAGTGTCTCAGGATTAGTCACCCGACTCCAGGTGGGACAATTAGAACTAAAGATTAGGAGGAGTATCAGTCCTTTGAAGGGCAAAGCTGTGAGATGCCAGCAAATATCATTTACCATCACCAGAATTTACTAAATACTCAATAGTATTTGCCATGTGTTATGAGATAGGTACTGATATTATCCACATTTTAGAGATGAGAATACCAAGGCTCAGGAAGATTAACAGACCTGGTAACAGTCCATAGCAAATAAATAGAAAGGCTGCAACTCTTTGACCCGGGCAGATTGACTTGAGGGCACTGATGCTACCCACTGCTCTACACTATTTCATTTGATTCCCGGCTGTGAGAGGAAGCCAGTCTGAGAGAGAGAAGCCCACATTCAATCAGATGTATCACTTCTTTTCCTGGACTGTAGCCCTGGGAACTTACAAAAAGAATAATTTGCATTATTTCTTTTATAGTCAAAAGAGCTCAATCCAAGATGATCACACAGAATCTCTTCTCACACTCTCTCAGCGTCTGTGTGCAATAGGATAGGGGAGAGAAGGGTGGTGCCTGTGGCTCAGTGAATAGGGCACCGGCCCCCTATACCGAGGATGGTGGGTTCAAACCCAGGCCCAGCCAAACTGTAACAAAAAATAGCCAGGTGTTGTGGCGGGCGCCTGTGGTCCCAGCTACTCGGGATGCTGAGGCAAGAGAATCGCCTAAGCCCAAGAGCTGGAGGTTGCTGTGAGCCGAGGGTGCCAAAGTAAGACTTTGTCTCTTCAAAAAAAAAAAAGCAAAAAAAAAAAAACTATTAGGATAGGGGAAAGAGAGGTATAAGCCTGTTTTGAGATCCTGAGAGCCCAAACTCTACTTCTTCCCCAACTCTCCTTTATTTAGCACATCTGATTACAAAATGCTAATTCTCACTTTGCTTGGTGGTCTGTGGACCG